>JACXGK010000672.1:45663-95634 GCA_016801125.1 Novumbra hubbsi
ACCCATCTCCACCTCCCACCCACCGGTAACACCTGGTAACCCTGCTCTACCTCCCATCCACCTAATACACCTGTAAACCCATCTCCACCTCCCACCCACCGGTAACACCTGGTAACCCTGCTCTACCTCCCATCCACCTATTACACCTGGTAACCCATCTCCACCTCCCACCCACCGGTAACACCTGGTAACCCTGCTCTACCTCCCATCCACCCATTACACCTGGTAACCCATCTCCACCTCCCACCCACCGGTAACACCTGGTAACCCTGCTCTACCTCCTATTCGGCCACAACTGACATTGCATTGGAACTCTAACATTAGAGTCTGGGTTATCCTTCAGGCATAAAACATAGAACAGAGCAAATCATTTGCTATCCAGCACACACCCACAAAAAAGGCTTTTGTGATTTCAAAACTCATGGTATAGCTTTTAGATTTCATCTGCTGACAAGATATGAGTCCCATGGCACAAGTTATGGTAAAACAAATCAAATGTAATATTTTGGCTAAAAATGCTAATTCTTTCCACTTTGATGAATTACATCAAACTATACTACTTGCCGCAAACTGGCCTTGCACTTTATAATATTATTATATTCTAATATTTGGTTAATATTGTCCTTTTTGTCAGATATGGGTGATTCAGAGATGGGTGGCTAATGCAAGGGGTTATACGCATGGGCGCTTCACTTCAACCAGTCCAAATAGATGGCTCTTCGCTAGGCTGACTATCTCTCCATCAGGACCTATGGTGTGTTTGAGTCGCCGACCAAACCACAGATACAATTTGAATGTCTGGGTTCAGATGCCCTAAACTCCTATTATAGATGCAATGGGAGAGTTTGGAATCAGTCTGTCTTTTTGGGGTAAATAGGGAATCTGGACTTAGTTCTACGAGTCTGTCATAAATGGATGCTACTAGAACACGTTATATAGTATAGAAGCCCATAGGGGACTATATTCAAATGGGAGTTTTCCTAGCTACTGTGTTTTAACACAGTTTCAAGCTGGGTGTTTTTGTAAAAGCACTTTGTGAAAACTGCTAATGTAAATAGGGCTATATACATAAAATTGATTGATGGAATTTTGATTGATTGATCAAGTGTGATTTGAGACAATACTCAAATGAAAATGCAATAATCCAAACTGCATTTACATTTTCACATTGTCACATGGGCGTTCTATGACAATATTAATATAAAGATGGAATTTCATTTTCAAAGACGCACCCGGCTTGACAGTGGAATATATTCAAATGTCAATGTGAAAATTAAAATGCCCTGTAAACAATGTAGCCTAACTTTCCATTTGTGCAAGCATTATTTAATTCTCAATTTAAATGAATATGCACTTTCTAATTATTTGAAAATGAAAAAGCATTTGACATCTAATTTTCAAAGACTCAAATGTGCTGTGCAGTGGACAATATTCAAATGGAATAAGATAAACAGCGCCCACGGTCATATGTGTTTCCATTTTTAAGTCAACATGTTCTTTTAGGGACAAAATTCAAACATGAAAATGCATCATCAAGACATGTCCCTGAAAGGCGGGTTCCTATAATAATTACACTAATAAAAGTGAGTTAAAAGTAAGTAAGTAAGTGCAAATCATGGCATAGAGCTTCACTTGAGGGAATGTTTTGTCTTCAATTATTGTTTTTTGGTACGACCTGCAGCACATAAAATAGTCCCGACATTTTGATTCTGGTTTAAATTTGGTTTTATAGTTTGAATTTCAAAGCACAAAATGACTTCTTGTCATGCCATCTCATTGTTAACACTAATAAGTTATAACAGAAGGCGGACTAGGTGTGTTCACACAAGGGAATATGTAGGCACTTGTTTATTTTATCTCAGTCCAATGACAGCAGGAGACATTAAACCAAAGGGACAGAAGATCCATTTCAATTTACTCACCTCTAAATCTACAGTATTATTCCTTTGCTAAGGTTAACATTAGGCTTTAGAGTGCTCAAAGATCATGAAAGGGGCAGATATTTGAACTGATATATAGAACATACTTTTGTAATTTCATGATTTTTCGCTGTTTGTATTTAGCACCAAAGATAAACAGAACCTAACCTAAAAAAATCACAAAAATGTTCAAACTTTAAATATTAGAGAAAAATGAATAAAGTACACTGTACAACAAAGTTGTGAAAGGTACTATTGATAGCATAAGTTACTGCTTGATAGTAGTACTCAATATAATTGATTGGCTGAACACATTTCTGGTTCCAATATGCAAGCAACATCTTTTTTTATCTTTAAATGTTAGCCTGCTGTCACTGAGTTACATTCTTTTGAAAAACCTACTTATACACAAACAAACATCACTCTGATCTCAAAAAAAATTATATTAAAATTTGTTTATTTAAATCATTGACATTTACACAATAACTAAACACAAAAGCACTAGACTTTAAAACAAAACATTTGCCCATTTGAAACACAGAGAATTAAACAGTTTTGCAGAACTACGTCATCAAATGTTTTCTCCTGGCTGACTACATTATTTTGTCTGAAAGCAATGTAATATAAGTAAATAGTAATAGTAATAAGTAAAAAATTCCCTCTGAAACGTTGCAGTAATGTTTTTGGGCTCAACTGTGGCAGAAACCTACACAAGCTGCAAACCCTCTAAAATAACCTTGAATTGGTATTTGTAGGGGTGAAAGGCGATAGGTATTGCACGGATTGGCAATGTCTAGAAAAAAATATTGCTAAAACTCAGGACATATCCAGCAAAAACATTACACACCTGATTTCTGTTGTTTGTAGACGCAGATCTATGTTAACTATGTATGGCAATATATAACAGTCAAATTGCTGTTCCTGAGGTCCAGGCAATTGATGACAGTATATTACTCAGTCTAACAACTGACAGTTAATTATTCTTTTGTTCCCTATAAACTTCAATCTTAATCTGCCATCGTTTAAGTCATTTTTGGTGACAAGGGACTTTGTACCACACATAGCCAACAGCAATTAAATTGCTTCTAACCATTTCATTCATCAAAGCCAATGACATTTTCAAAGCCATTGGTGTTCAGGCTCTAGTTCATCACATTGGTTTCTGCGACCACTTAAATGGCCCAAAATGTGCATTCGCCAACGTTTTGGGGAAGTTGTTATATCCAGAAACTCTGTGCAGAAACATTTGTCCTCGGGTAATGTGTAGCATTTGGACAGAGCAAGAACTCTTGGTAGAAGCCTATGTGTCACTTAAACAACCCCACATGCCCCTTGTATTCAGCGTAAGCAGGCTTAGACCACTTGGGACTGTGTGGAAATATTACTGTTTGATGATCCTAGTAATACAGTAGACCTCTCAATCATATTAAAACCAAGCTGTCTTTATTTGGCCTGGCCAAGGACACTTGCTTCTGTTTGATACCAGGGTGAAATCCTCAGACCTCGGCTTGCGCTGATGCAGTGGGTCCTCGGTTCCCCCTGGTGCTGGACAATTCCCGGCCTCATGGGGTCAGAGTGTGCAGGCATTTCCTGGACGATGAAGGCATTGATGCCCTTGACAGACATTTACGTTCCGCAGACCATAATCCAATTGAGAACCTCTGGGCCCTTATGTATTGTTGCTTTCGACACCACCAAGTAGTGCCACTGACTGATGCCCTGATCCAGGTATGGGTGGAGATCCCCCAGGACCTCATCTGCCATCTCATCAGAAGCACGCCCAATTGTTGCCGGGAGTACATACTGGCACGTGGGGGACCTACACAATGAGCCACATTAGGAGTTGCCTAGAGGTAATTCACAGGTGAAACAGCCTGTGATTTAACTGGTTTACTTTGATTTTCAGTGTTTGTTTGAATCTAGCCCTCAATCGGTTAAGGATTCTGGTTTCCATTAAGCGTTGTTAGGCATCTTTGTTTTCAACGAATTACACAACATACAGTAAAGAATTTGTTTTTTAATATGTTTTGTTCATTGAAACCTGACGTGTGACTCAGGTGTTCCCTTAATTCTTTGGAGCAGTGTATATAAATGAAACTCTTCCAGAAATTGGGCAACATATTTTAATGCTGACACAGTACTATATGCAACAACTCCCTTTCCTTTTTACAGAGAACCATTGGAGATGACCTTCCATGGGCATGTGAATGTGGACACGGCCAATGATCCAGTTACAACACTAGATCTTGGTCTGTTTTACAAAACAAGCTTGGGTTAGAGCATTGTGTAAACAGCTCCAGTCACCGGGGTTAAGGAGGATCTCCATGACACTTGACGGCAAACGCCTGGCAGTTCTCACATAGTCCACCAGGGGTGTCCTCTGCCCCCTCTCACCACTTCCCTTGGAATGCCTCCTAATATTTTGGGGGGATTATTTTTGTACCGAGGAACATTCAGCATGGTTCCAGAATAATTTTCATCAAGTGTTTCTCAGTGTGATGTGAATAAAAAAGGTCAAGATCCGTCCTGGAGCAATACACTACACCACTTATGAAGCACGGGTCGATGTCAGACTCAGTAAAGCGGGTTGTCCAACTTTATACAACACCGTTATTCCAAATTTACAAACCCTTTGGAAAGCATGACACAAAGTTATAGTTATGCTACGCATTTAAGCAGTGCTTTAGAATGTATTGGGTATGCTTTATGAAGCCGTTAAATGCTGAAGGTCGTTTAAAGCCCATTTTCAATTCCACACTGAATGTCCTTTCATGATATGCTGTGTGGGCCTGGCTCTTAGAGCAGTCTCATCCTGTATTCTGTTAAACCTACACCTTTTATCCTGCTTGCACATTTTAAACAGTGATGGAGTTTTGTGGGCACCCGGCTTGTATCCAGAATGGTGACAGCCCCATTCTAGAATGTTGCCCATATGCTGGACACTGGCTCATCGAATGACCTTCCCTGAAGCATGATCCATTCATTATTCATCTGTGAAATGATATGCTCACCCTGGTACATGGCAGATGCACATGTACACTATGGCTGACCAGTATGCATGCTAATGATATCATGCAAATCGACAGTGCAAGACGAGGGCAGTTAAGAAATTAGTGCTGGATTACGTGAGGAATCTGAGGTGAAGACCGGTGCAAATACAGACCTGGCTTTTACCGGGAAAGGGCAGAATGGTTACTGGATGTAGAGATGGGGAGAAAGCAAGAGTAGGCTAAAGATATTTATATTTTAGATATCACTTTATGGTAACTGTACAAAGCATACAGGAATAATGTATTATTTGTTTATTTCATCGTTATTCAATAAATACTTGTAATCCTTCACTAATTCATAATACACTTTTACAGTATTGAATAATAACTCATAAGAGCATTGAAGATACATTTACCAAATATGCTATTAACCCATTACCAATTACTGTGTGACCTCATCTAAAGTATGGCCTTACTCAATAAATATGGTATTCATGTTTTGACCATTCAGGGTTATCTATCAACAAAAGATAGACATGCAAATGGTACCCATTACATTATAATAAATTTGAAGAAATTTAAAAAAGAAAAGTCTTTGCATTATTTAAAATGACAGGTAAATTGGCCTTCACTGCTATTGTACATAGAATAGCATTAGAACAGATATAACATGGCAAAAACATATCATTGGGACCAGGTTGCGATGCTGTCAAAGTTGACAAAAACATTTTGCTTTTCTATATATTTCCTTTAAAATCCTGTCATGGGTGCTTATTGTTGGCCTATTAATATGATCTATGCTGTTATCAGCCCTTAATGTCCCTCTTTTGAAGAGCAACTACACCGGTCCCCCAAAACATTATCAGTATTCATGAAGTATAGCTAGCCCACACTTCCAATGAGCCCAAAAGAAATGCATAGGCAGTAAATGGTTTATAAGGAATTTTAATATGAACTGTTTGAATGAAGTAATGATAATAAAATGATGAATGAACTATGTGGGTGAACATTAAAACATTTAGGAAAAAATTACTTAAAAGTAAATAACATAAGTCCATTATTTACAAGAAACAGTTCAGTATTTTTCCAAGTCGGTGCTGCTGTCAAACTTGTGAAAGAAAGTTCTTTATCTTTGCCACTGTAGGATGAAATTATCTATAAGTGTGCAAAATATCAGTTATCACAGGCTCATAATTATGCATGACTGCATGTGATAATGATATGCTGTTTCTATTTTCCTTCACTGCACAATCGCCTTTTGAAGGTAATGCTTTTATTCTGCAAGAGCTTTATTAAATCACCACTGACAAGGCAGAGCATGAATAACATTTAGCATTTCTTAGCATGGCATCACTAATGCTCTGTTATTGTGTGTAATGGGAGGGAGAGATATTTAGAGAGAAACAGAGGAATTTTCATTCTGTGCCTAAGCCCTTTGATCTGAATGTTCTTTACCCTCTTTGTCGATGTTCTATATCCAGACCTCACTCTACATAGATGGGATTAAAACTTTTTGACGTAAAGTCTTGGCTATTTAGACTTCACATTAGACACACAACATTTTCCTAAATCTGTTTACAAATGCATTATATTTTTTGGGGCCTGATGATTTCAGAAATTAGCTCATTATGTTCATATAAAACATAATGATATTAAAATGTTGCTTCTTGCATAACCCTTAACACACAATCTTGTTTCTACCCTGTTGTAGAACCAAACAGAGTTATTCCGTGTGTGCCCATTGGATAACACGTTGTGTGCTACGTTCTGTTAAGTTAAGGTTCTACCTTAAATCCTCTATGAAGAGTTCTACAAATAACCGTTTTCCTTTGAATGTTTATTTCCTAGATCCGTCTATGAAAGGATCCATCAGTGTTATTAGCCTTTTAAATGTAATTATGGAATAATTGAGATAGTTGTTAGGAACTGATTGGTTACGGCATAATGCTAGCTTGCAAAGTAATGTTCAGTTCCAATTAGAATCCAGCCACAGTTACAATGTTGCAACAAGTGGATTTCTATTATCCGCCACATGCGTTTGTAATGACTGACAGGAAAGGGAAGATTCAATACAGAGACTACAATAAATATCTACAGTAAAACAACCATTTCAGTAATAGGTGCAACAAATGGATCGCTTAAGCAGAATATTTTTTTATGTTAAATAAAATTAATCAACCAGTCAATTTACGTGGAAAAATACACCAAAGCACACAGATGAACCAAAATACTGTGACCAGTCAGAGGGGAAGAAAATCATGTTGATTATCTCCTAACAAGGGCACATGTCAAGGTATGGGTAGAATAGAAAAGTAAGTAAACAATCACTTATTGTAGTCAACGTGTGGTAGAAATGGACAGGAGTGAGGTACAGCCTGTGGGGTGCTCCCATTTAGCAGTGATGAGAACCTCCCGACAGTAGTGCGAGGAGTGACAAACCACAAACCAGGCCCAAGGGTGTTGGGGGCCTCAGGCATATCTATGTGTGAGGGAAACAAAGCTATACCGTCTAGTTCGAACTGACAGCTAAAACTAACTATTAGGGGTTTTGGAACGCTTTTGCCTATTTTTCAGAGGTTATAGAGAAATATTAAGATTATAAACGATGCTGTTTGCAATGTAACAATGACACCACAAAAACATATTCTCAGTTTTGTTGGTATCTTTTTTACAATGATGGGAAATTAACACTTTCAGTGTTTTTACAGCAACATGTCGGGCATTGTTTTATTCATGCAATACTTTTTCATTTCATTAATTCATTTACTAAAGCATAACTTTAACCAATTACAGCTTCTTTACTACTGGTTTTTAATGTATCGTACCAACTAAATATGTTTTTGGCATTATGTATACAGTACAAACATGCCATCATTAATCATGTCATTATCCTAAATACACAATTTATGACCATATGAATTTGGTGCTGACTGCATAAAATACTTAGAAATGAGCGGTATCTCTGAAATATACATGGATTTACAGCTGACGCTCATTTAATGGTGGTTTCATTTAATATACACGGAGGGAAAGGAATGAGTATAGTGGTTAACTACTTGGTTAACATTTGGAGAAGGACAAATATAGTAAACATAGTCTTATCGAGGGCTATAACAAAGAAAAAATAAACAGTTTTTGCGTTGAACCCTTTTTTTGTGACATGTTGATTTTACAGTAGTTGTTTGTTTGACTGTTAGGCTGCAAAGAGATCTACAACCGGATTGTTAAGTGGTCCTACTGTTTCATGCATGCTGATGAAAAAAAGATCATGCTGCAGGCATGAAAAAGTCAAATAATTGAACGGGTAATTAAAAAAATAAAATGCAATAATAAATGCATTATTGAACGGCATGGATTGTAGACACAGCTTAATTAAAATAAAATATAAACTGAGACTCTGAATTTGATTAGTTATAAAAAGAAAATCAATCAATAAATGTACTTGTCATCACAATTGTACATGCAATATAATACATAACACCATAATGGGTTTGATATTGTTTGGGGAGCTTTACTCTCCAAGGACTAAAACTGTCACAATTACAATTTTACACTAGTCACATGATTGTAAATAAGCACTGCGTTTCATTAATACCACTGGGTGCTAATTGCACTCTTGGCACAGGGTTCTAAAGATTAATACCTGAATAAACATTGTTTTAAGAACTGAAATACTGAATAAACAACAACAGGCAGTGCATCCCCAAACCAAGAAACCAATGTAACTATGAATCATGGGCATTTCCAGCTGACTTATAGCCACATGACTCATTCAACATGCTAATGCTAGCTTGCTCCATCTTACGTCAAATTGATGCTAATATTGCAGTGATATTGCAGTGATACTATTGAACGAATTCAGTAGGTCCAATATTCTAAAAGGGAAAAAAGTAATTGTATGCATCAATTTAGTTACAATGTGCATTGATTGATGAAACCCTTTCCTCATACGGCTGATCTTGCATAACTACATAACATTTTTATATACTACATTTACAATGCAATGTTAGTATGCATCGTAGCCCATCACTGTACACGGTAAGACCCAGCGTATTTCTAATGTGCTATTCATTCTCCATGCACATGCCATTTCATTTCAATGACTGGCTATGCTTAGCTAAAGCCCTCAGCAGTCTGTCCAGATAGGCTGTAAAGCTACATGTTTCAATGGACAATGCAACCCTCTGTCATCTGTTTCAGAACCACCAGTACCTTAAACTCAGCTGCAGTGCATACTTAGCCAAGCAACATTAGGCTGCACTCATTAATTCCGCCTTGTTATTAGACTTCACTTGCCGCCATGCCAATTAGAGCAGGCAGGGCTAATTACCCCCATTAGCGCCGAATGATGCCAGTCAAGGACACCTACATCAGGCAGCCTCGCCCTGTCATCTCTGCCAAGCCAGCGCCATCACCAAGCTGCCTTGCTCCCAAAGGATCCATAACTTAAATCAGCAAATTTGATGACTCAGGTTTTCCTGAACTGAGGAAATACAGATGCTTTTCGTTGTTTCTATAAATTAGCTTAACTTAGCTCCTACATGGGTTAAAATTGTACTTACCCAGTATCACTGGGTTTTGTGCTTTTTTCCCCCTTGGCTTCTTACAATGCAAGTTGCTCTGGATGAGTGTCCGTTATATAACTAACATGTAAATGTCAGTTGGCAGTTGTCTGAAGTGTGTCAAATTGAAATATTCTTGCTTATCAACAGTTTGTTGGTGTTTTTTGGCAAACTACAGACAGCAGTCGTAATTTTTTAATACCATATAGGCAAGACTTGCTTGGGTTATTTTTATCACACGGACACGCCTTTAGCTTTGTCAAAGTTGCCGTTAACCGCTTTGTAGCCTCTCTGCTTCGTATCCTAATTCATTCAGTTTGGAGAAAAATCCTTCACTATCTTTACACTTTGAGTTCCTTAAAGAAAACCTGATTCATTGCAGCAGTACCTTAGAATGGGGAAAGACAATGCCCTGAACACACTGCTAAGGCCACTTTGGAGTGTCTTTCAGAAAAGTCGCTAAACGTCCCTGAGTGGCCCAGTCAAAGCATGGACTTTGGAATCCGATTGAACATCTGTGTGGGACTTAAACAATTGCAGTTCACAGATGTTCCCCAAACAATCTGATTGATCCTGAGACGATCCACGAGGAGGAATTATAAACCTGCAAAGCTCGTAGAGGCATACCCAAGAAAAGTCTATGATTGTTGCAGACACGTTTCTACAAAGCCCTCCAGAGGGTGGTGAAGTCAGTGGAGCACATCATTGGCTGCTATCTACCTCACACAAAGCCTCAGGAACATTGCAAGGAACATCAGAAAAGACTACAAGCACCTAGGCTATGTTCTGCTCACATTGCCACAGCCTGGTAGATGTTATTGGAGCATCAGGTCACGCACTTCCAGACTCACAAACTGTTTTTACCACTGGACCAAAAGGTTCCTTATCCAGCAACACTGATCACATTATCAATCCATAACTCCATCTATAAAAGTGTGTATTTTAAAACCCTTAATGGTCTGAGGGTCATTTGGGTCATTTGGGACCCCAAAATCCTCCTGGCAAAATGATGACCTCTCAGGAGGTCATCCTTTATTTTAGAATGATGTCCTTCATATTATGGACTCTGAAAACCCTTAACTTGAAGAAGGATGAATAGTTAACATTGTTTGAGAAGACTTAATGAGTATATTAGTGAAAATGGGTGAAGATAATACAAAACATTTTGACGTGTAGTTGCTTTTATTGAGAAGCTCAAAGTATTCTCCAACAGGTAGGTCTTATTATGACACATATGGACATCCCAAGGGGTTCAAAACCACAAAACATTGTGTATTAGTTGAAAATGTAACCCTAATATACAAGTAATCTGCATTATTTCTTCCGTAAATTGTAAAATATTAACCAATCAATTTTGGATCCCTATATCAGTGTGATTGAGCATTTTATACAAATATAAAAAATGTTATTACATTCTGATCAGATCAGATCAACCCCTGAAAAACTGTCTAGTTTTTTTTAAGCAATCATGAAAAACAGTATTTTTGTGGTCGAGATTTGGAAGGTTTCTGCTTTACAGAAATACACAGAAATACAATGCAGCTGACTGTCCCCTACACCGTGAAAAACTGTAGGCTTCTATATTTAAGAAAACCGGAGATATGAATAGAAATGTAACAGGTACGCATTTTGACGCTAAATTGCGTAAGAGATTTCAGTCGAGATATGGAAAGCTTCTACTTTGCAGACATAAACCATATATCATTCTTTGCCCCCGACTGTCCCCTAAAACATGTAAAGACCCGTAGACTTCTATCTTTTACTTGTCTGGAGATATTAATAGAAATGTAACAGGTGCAATTTTTTTTTTAATAGTGTTTTTGTGGTTGAGTTTTGGAAGGCATCTCCTTGACGGAAATACTCATACGACACGTCATTCTTTTCGGATAACTGTCCTCTACGAAGTGTAACAAACCGGCTTCTATCTTTTACCAATCTGGAGATATGACTAGAAATGTAACAGGTGCGCTTTAGACGCAAATATGCGTCAATCGACTTAGGAGTCGACTACTGTTTCTTTAGTTTATGTAAAATGTGCAGGGAGTCAGCTGTTCTATCTTCAAGGAGATGTTGGTTTTCGCCAGTACGGAGAAAGGACTGAGTAGATCAATGACTGTGCTGGACGGGATCTATCCTCTCACTGAGACAGGGTTTACAGAAAAAGACTAGGATTGGCAGAATGAGGAACTTCTGCAGAGATGCGGGAAAACAGGAGAATCAGGTATAAATGCAGCATTCTGGGTAATTTGCAAGTATTTGATAGCGAAAAGGAACAGTGAGTTGTAATAAGCTAGAAAAGATCTGGGTCAGTATATGTACCACCTATTGTGTGAGAAAAGGTCATAGTTTATAAATGTAATACGGCCAATTTATAATGTTTGGCTTAACAATAAATAGGAGTTAGCTATAAATCAAACTGTCAAAATAAATATTGAGGTTAAGTTGTACCAATAATACATGAAACCATCACATTAATGAAAAGATATTGGATGGAAAACTAAAGGTAATTGCAGCATTATCGAAAATTATAGCATGTCAATTGCACAACAAATGAACTAAACTCACTTGAAAACAGGCTGTAGTTTAACAAAGGAAAATGAAAATTTAGCCAATGCAAGACATAAGGAGACATTAGGGATGATATGTAATACATCAAAAATGCTACAAGTCCTGTATTGATCAGAAGATATGCACTTTTTGTCCTGATTTTTAGTATCACCTTTATTCCATCAAACCTGAACCAGTTTATCAACCAGCTAATGATTACAATCAGATGGACAGTAGATAGATTTTTAGGTTAGACATACAGGGTAGCGTCACTTAAGAAACCATGGTAGTATGTTTCAACCTTACCTTTGAGTGGACAATGGGAGTCACTCCAACATGCTGCTGGATTTGAGAACACTGGCTCTGGATCTTTTAGACCTCCCTGGGCATGTCTGGCTTCATGATGCCAGGTTGGCATGGATAAAGTATGAGAGATGGGGCAAGGAATGGAGAAAGTAAGGGTTGTCTACTTTTCCACTATCCCCACATATTCATTCATTAAATCAAGAGCCTGGCTGACCTGCTGAGATTTTAATTAAGATAATGTGCTTGTATATATCTGACACAGTAGTAGAAATAGAAAGGTATGACCTTTACACATTCTTTGGAAACATGAGCGGAATCTACACATCTATCAATCTCCAGTGTGCACTCAATTGATGAAATGCAGGTTCTCAATAGAAAATCATGTTATTACATTAAAATGCAAAACAATTGTTGAATGTTACTTCTGTACTTACCAAGACTTGTACTAACCAAGTATGTTATCGACGTTCATAATTTCTCTGATTGACACGTACAAAAATAATTCACAAATTTGTTTAATTAAGTAAAAAAAGGTTGTATAAACGCAATTGGCAGTGCACAATTGTAGCCATTTCCCTGCACTCCAACGCAAAACACCATGTTCAACAATACAAATTATTATAAAAAAATACTTTCCGCAGACTGCTCTAATATCTTATTGCAAGAAAGCGAAACACTGATGTTCCTTTGTAGAAAAATCACAGATGATGTTAAGTCTTTTTTGGCTAATGTTAGTGCACGCAGGGATTGGCATGGACTTACTTCTGCTCTGATTGGCTACGGTACAGTGTGTGTCCATATTCACAGTAATCATTGCTGTCGTCACTTAATGCCTTAATCTGTCATTCCTTAACTATGTTTTGCATCGTTTTTGGGGGGTTTGTTTCCTATTTATATTTATTTCATACATCGTGTTTTACCCTATTCATACAGAGACGGGCGGGCTCATGACGTGACAGGGTACTTCATGTTTATTACTGAAGTTTCAGTGAGTATGGTTAATCATGCATCTTGGTGACAACATAATCCTTACGTCTATGCTTGTATTGTCTGTGTGTGTTTCTGACTTAGTTCTGAAGTACAGTCAGACTCAATGTATTGCTGATGAATATCCTCAACCGTCACCAAAAGCCCTAATTACAGCTTTGTTACTGCTGTGGAGCTCTCTGCCCTAGAGAGATGTCTATACAAGCCTATTCACACACACACACAAAATGGAGTGAAATACTGTACATCAATATATTACCTGGGTTTTCATTTTTCGATTGATTTCTCCGAGATTTGAAAGAAAGTGTGTCTGAAAGTGTGAATTCTTACCATGGGCGCTAGACAAAATATAATGTTTTCCTTTCCTTTGTGTGGTGGTGAAACCTTTCAGTGCTTCAATGGAAGACCTTGGTTTTCGAAGGGCACATTGGGTTAGGGCAAAAGCAAACAGGAAAGAATGTTCTGCTAACAGTGTTTGAAAACGTTATACTTACTACCAATGTGAGCGAAACACTTATCTATCCAGTGATGTGAAGCCACTTTTCAAATTAAATAGCAGAATAATAGGTGAAATAGCTTGGTTTCCATCCAATTTGTGACAGATTCACATCTGAGCATTGTAACATTTGCATAAAGCACAAGTGTGCATTTCCGTTCCAGTCGTGGAGTGTTGCTGATAAGAGGCAGTTATAGTCATTGCTGATAAGAAGCAGAGCATGACATGGTATACAAGAAAGTCATGTTTTCACTCTGGTGAAAAAATTTAAAGTTCCATGCGTTTTGTTTCTGCCAATGATTTTGTCACATGATTTGGAACTGTTAAATAGCAATTTATAACATACGCTGGCATGTAGATAAACAATGCATGTGCTTAGAATTGGAGTCTAGGCCTATACTGTATGCTGGCGTTAAAATTAACTTGTTAGCCCCACTGGAACCCCAGGGAGGGTTCAGCAAAGACGTAGCATTTCCGTAGCTTACTCACTAGGCCAAACCTTTGTTTTTCCCGTTTCCAAAAACTAATCTCAGTATTAGGGTTAGTGGATCGTTTCATCAGGTAGCATTGTGAAAATGCTACCTGATGAAACGATCCACTAACCCTAATACTGAGATTAGTTTCCAAAAACTAATTTCCAAAAACTAATCTCAGTATTAGGGTTAGTGGATCGTTTCATCAGGTAGCATTTTCACAATGCATTAAGTGTAGTTCTTGTTTGTGTGCACTTTAATTGTCTCTCTTTCCATATTAAATTGCCATAAAAGAGACAAATCAGACAATTAACAAAGTTGAAGTTTTATTTTATTGATAGCGGATTATTATTATTTTTTCTTCAACATTTCTTTAGTTATTGCAATGATATTGTTATTGTGAATTATTTTGACAACAATAATAGTTTAGTGAAAACCTAATTCATGTTAATCATTCTTTTAATTGCAGCCTCCTGGCATTTCCAACTGTTATTTGGAGCTCCAAGTTACTTTTGATGTGATGATTACAATATTAATATGTGTGTCCGCCTTGCAAAATGCATGTTACAGCTACAAATGAAGGTCTAATCTCAATCTGATATGATTTGACAGCCACCCAGTGGACAATATAAAATGTTTTTTGGTGTGGCAGTATGTGCTGAGTCTGGACTATTGAATGCCCCCAATACAGATGCCAAATGATCTTTTCTCTTGTACAACAGAATGGTGCAAAAGTGTATGTATGACAGCCATTCCATTCCAGTGTCTGTTGAATTCTAACACAGGCCCACCTTATTCTACTGAATGACATACCTGTCATATGCAATGTGGAAAAGTATAAAAAAACACTGTGGTCATCATTATCCTCTTGCAATAGGACCATCTGGATAACAAAAACCACGCCAGTAGTACCTCAAAAGAAAAAAAATAAGAACTATTAACCAAGCCAAAAGAGAAGGAAAGGAACATTCTGAGTGAGGAAAACAAGGGATACGGTGACCGTCAAGTAGCTTCCATCCTTAAAATTTCAAAGACGGGGGTACATAAGAACAAGCTCAAGCAGAAGACATTGGGGACAACAAATCTACAGGCCGGCAGAGGGTGAAAACAACTCTCCACTGACATATCTCTCAACAACAGTAGGATGACATCATTGACCAACAAAAAGAATTACAAACGGCAGCTGGGGTGATGTGCACGACGGTTTGAAACAGGCTCCAAGGGCAGGGTAGAAGACGTGCAAATCTAGAAACAGCTCTTCATCAATGAGAAGCAAAGAAGAACCAGGCTGAGGTTTGCAAAAGCCCATAAGGATTGAACTGTAGAGGACTAAAGTAAAGTCATCTCCGATGAGTCAAATGTTCAGCTTTGCCCAACGCGTGGTCATCTAATGGTTCAAAGGAGATCTGGAGATGCCTACAAGCCAGAGTGTTGCATCCAGGCTAGAGTCGGGCAGACAAGGCAGAGGCGCGCTGCACCAGGAGCGGCATACAGCCACCAAATGTCAATGTGAATGGCTAGTGGAGAGCATGCCAAGACACATGAAGATGAGACGGAACACCAGGGTAAATCCACCAAATATTGATTTCTGAACTCTAAGTTAAAACATTAGTATTGTGTTGTTTAAAAATCTATTTGACCAGTTGTAATTGGATGGTGGATGGTTTTCAATCTGCTATTAGTGGCCCATTAAACACAAAATGTTCCTTTCTAACCTGCCTGCAGAATATTCGTTTTATTAGGTATCATTAAGGCTTTACATGAGAGGTTAAAAGATTTTTAGTCCTCCATAGTCATGGACATTACACAAACAGGCAGACAAACAAACAGACAGGCAGATAAGATAAAATATTTTTCTTCAACACACCTTAAAAGATGATTCTCCTAGAGTTGGTAGGGCTATACTTCTACCCAATTATGAAAATGTCTGTGCACTAGTGCAAAAAGATTTTCAATGAGGACATTCCACGTGCTGACAAAGTTGCGGGAATATGGTGCGTTGCATTTTGCCTACCACTTGTTTTCAGAAAAATCAATCGGTGCAACATAAATTGCATCACATCATGTTATAGGCCAAGCCTCGGAAATGCCTGTTATTAAGACTTCATGAATCGGCGGTGAGTTGCAAGTTGTGCACAGTATTTGAAAGTTTTGACGCACTTCCATTTTGATAGGGCACAGTTTGGCATGCAGTGGACGCAGGAGAGCCAAACAGCCCTGCTAAACGACTTGCCATTTTTCATGAATTTGTTTGCCATATCCCAGGATTCTAAAGCATCTATATGCCAATGAATTACACTTGAATTATGTATTGCACTTTATTTAAGTGCAATACATAATTCAAGTGTAATGCACTTTATTTAAGGCTTTCATTTGAATCCCTTTTCAAGATTTGACAAGTCATAGCACTGAACATTCAAACAAATATAAGAAATCCATCTTTGCATAAAAATATACCAAACACAGATTAATTCCAAAACCTTTGCATTTGTGGAATTAGGCTACATTCATAAAAAGCAAGATGCTACAATTGGTTGGAAATGTACAGAGAACCCTGTGCCATTAAAGGTGGTGGTCATTTTGACGTACTGACCCAGATGTATTTATAGAATATTTTCTTTCAAACATGACATTGTCTTTGAAAAACGCTACTCATTAGCAAGCAATGTAATATTAAGCCATTTGCACAGTCTTTCTCTTAGAACTGTAACTTTAGTGGCACAGGTGCACATCTAGCTGTGACCGAAGAGAGTGACAATTTTTACTTTAGAAAGTACCTCCTGCTGTCATTCATTATGTGAAATCTGCTGAAGGGATAGGGAGCTCCAAAGAACAGAGTGCGCTTTTTAACAACCCCCTCCAACTGACTGTTACAACTGTATTATTAAATAAGACTAGATATCAGATATCATTGTACGGTAGAGAAGTATGGACTCGAGTTGGGAGGGATCTTAGAGAGACGTGCCTGTACAAGGAAAACGGGAGTAAAAAAAACATTCACGAAAGTATAAAGCTAAAGTATTTTTACATTCATCAGTCTATTTGCATGGGCCTGCGGAGACCCTGGTCTAATCTCCCATAAGAGGTCATCAGAAAGCTCAGTATCTGCTGTCTAATTTGCATCATCCCGCTTCCTCCAAACCCATCAAGTGTCGTCATGTCTCAACTTATCCCTAGAAACCCAGCCACTCTCTTACCTGTCAACCAAATGTCGGTTAAATGCTAATAACGTCCTTCTATTGTTGAGAAGTGGCTACAGTATGACACAAATGCACTGATGGATTGAGACGGATGTCAGTGCTATGCTATGATAGTTGGACGAGTAGACATTTCCTTTCAAGAGAATATTTCTTGTCTCACACTCTCTCTTTTTGGTATGATGTCTTTTTCAATAGCTTTGAAGTTTCCTACCGCTCTTTCCTCCTTTCCACATCGCCCCCTAATCCACTTATGAGACTAAGACTCCACCGTAGCGATTCAGGTGAAGCTTTCTCGGTTTGCAGCTTCCATAGCCAGCCTGCTTGGGGTAACTGTTTTCCTCCGCTCCCCACACAAATTATTCCCCGACTTTAAACGGAGCATGATATTTAAATGAGCACAGCGCAAACAGGGGTAGAAAAAAAGAGGTTCCACCACGGCAGCTTGCTTACAGCAGAAATGGAGCAGAGAGGCAAACACTTCTCATCGCCTAAAGTTAGTTGGGACTTAGACCCATAATTTCAAGGCGTCCACATTGTTCTCCCCTGGCAAAGAGAATGATACATACTTTTCGTACCGTGGCACATGACTTTATTTCTGAGAGAATGATACATACATTTTGTACCCTGGCACAGGATTTAATTCATTAATTGTGGTCGTTCATCGGTCTTTCATGATTATTTAAACTTCTGAAGTATCTCTCATGACCTCAGACACCGTTAGCCAGATTTAGTTAAAAATGTCTCACTATAAAGATCAGGCATATACGACACTACAACGATTGGCCAAATGACTTGTCTTGAAAATGATGTACATGGCTCCCTCTTTTTACAAGGAACACATTTTTTCACTAACCCATAAGGGCCACAGTGATGTATTTTCAGCCATTTGCGGTAGGATATTTCGAAAACACTTGAAATATCCCTCTGAGACCAAATGGTTGCAATACAAGAAAATTGATATGCCAAATCTGTGGAAAAATATTGCTTGATAATTTGATATTTGTCTGGTTATTTCTTATAACGGAATGTTCAATATTGACCAAGAAACATTAATCTGGGCATGGTTTGGCACATAAATACTAACTAATTTAAAAAGGTTAGATGTTCACAAATTGGTGAAAAGGTTGCAAATGCTTTGCAGACTCAACAATTAGTTCACATTTTCTATCTTGTTCTGTTCCTTGGTCAGTTAAAAATGGTCACACATGCTCAGGGGTGTGAGTATTGTTAACCCACACATTATCTCAGACAATAACAGTTCTATTTTCACTAAAGTAGGATACATGTTGTAGTAGAGATCTAGTACTGTTAGTTTCAGAAAGTGCATTGCACCATTTGTGGCCTCCACATATGTTGACTTGTTTCATGTTTACATGCTTTATAAAAGAGGTCATCCATGTGAAAATATCTTCCTTTTTTCTTTCTTCAGAATCACAAGTGACAGGTGACACCTAAGAATCTGACACTATGAAGTCGCTTGAATGGGGGCCCACAGAGTTAAAAGCTCTGGAAGACAATTGCCCCTGAGAGCACACTGTCTAAACTACAAAAAGCTATAGGATTTTCAGAGAACAGGCACCCATGCAGCTGAAAACAGCAGTCAGATGCAGGTTGTCCGAGACCAGCCATCTGGACAGCTAATAAAACTATGTTTGGAAACCCAAATAATTTCTCCACCAGCTGTTAGAAACCAACTTGGGGATCAAATCTGCACTGTCATTTTCCTCATTAGCTTTTTACATGACTACAGTTCATATCAAAACTTACTTCAGAGGTAAAATGTTCACATTCAATGGCCACTGGGAAGCTGGAGACGGATATTCTTCACGGAGGATTCCCTGACATAGTACCCATTGGGCAAATATTCACAGCGCTTCATTTTTCCCACATTTTGTTATGTTACAATTCATTTCTTCATCAGAATTCTACACACAATACCCCCTAATGACAAAGTGAAAAATGTTTCTTTAATATTTTTAATAGATTTGCATAAATTAAGAATGAAAATATAACATAACATACATAAGCATTCACAACCTTTGCTCAATACTTTGTTGAAGCATCTTCAGCAGCAATTATAATTATTATTTTTGAGTATGATGCTACAAGCTTGGCACACCTATTTTGGGCATTTTCCCCATTCTTCTATGCAGGACCTCTCAAGCTCCATCAGGCAGGCAGGGGAACGTCGGTGCACAGCCATTTTCAGATCTCTCCAGAGATTTTGAATCAGGTTCAAGTCTGGGCTCTGGCTGGGAAACTCAAGGACATTCACAGAGTTTGCCCAAAGCCACTTCTTTGTTATCTTGGCGGTGTGCTTAGGGTCATTGTCCTGTTGGAATACGAACCTTCGCCCCAGTCTGAGTTCCATAGCGCTCTGGAGCAGGTTTCCATCTAGGACGTCTCTGTACATTGCTGCATTCATCTTTTCCTCAATCCTGACTAGTCTCCCAGTTCCTGCCGCTGAAAAACATCCCCACAGCTTGATGCTGCCATCACCATGCTTCACTGTAGGAATGGTATTGGCCAGGTGATGAGGGGTGCCTGGTTTCCTCCAGACATGACGCTTGGCATTCAGGCTAAATAGTTTAATCTTTGTTTCATCAAACCAGACAATTTCGTTTTTCATGGTTTGAGAGTCCTTATGGTGCCCTTTGGCAATCTTTAGGCAGGCTGTCATGTGACTTTTACTGAGGAGTGACTCCCATCTTGCCATTCTACCATACAGGCCTGATTGGTGGAGTGCTGCAAAGATGGTTGTCCTTTCAGAAGGTTTTCCTCTCTTTACAGAGCAATGCTGGAGCTCTGTCAGAAAGACCATCAGGTTCTTGGTCACCTCCCTGAATAAGGCCATTTTCCACTGATCGCTCAATTTATGGATGATGGAGGCGTTGACCAATGGCCACTCAGATTTCCTTTCTGAAATGGCTATGCCACCGGCCACATCTTATTTGCACAAATTACACTCAAAAGAGATGATGTGTTGCAGTGTTGGAGGTATTTCATTCTATTTACATGACATCAACACAGTTGCATCAAGAAAAATATAGAGCCGAACATTTTAACAAATAAATAACAAGCAGCAATTCCAAAGAGTGTAGAAAGGGCATATATGGACAATATGAATTATTATAAACACAAATATTGTGTCTATGAATGGTACGTTTAAATATGCTAATGTAAATGTAATGTGCATAGAAAGTAATCAGAGCATTTGAAGTGTTATATCATGTGTTTGATATAATCATTGATCAATATTGCTGGTTGAAAAGCCATATGGCCTGTGGGGGAAAAAAAATGTTTGATTCTGGAAGTGCGTGCCCTGATGCTCTGTTAACATCTACCAGACGGCAGCGATGTGAACAAACCATAGCCTGGGTGGCTGTAGTCTTTTTGTAGTCGTTTCTTGTTTTCCAAAGGCATTGTGCATGTTGATGCCTTTCACGGAGGGGAGATGGCAGCCGATGATACGCTCAGCTGGCTTCTTCAACCTCTATGGGGCCTTGCGATCAGCAGTGGAGCAGCTGCCGTACCAGGCAGTGATGTAGCCTGAGAGGATGCTCTCAAGGGTGCGCCAAAAGTTGGTAAGCTCTTTTGCAGACATGCCAAACTTTGAGTGTCCTCAGGAAGTACGGGCGGTTTTGGGCAGTCTTTACTTGCCTGGACCAGGTGAGGTCAGCTTTGCTTAACACACAGCTCCATCAATGTGTGGGGGTGTGATCTATCCTCTGCCACTTCCTGAAGTCCACAATCATCTCCTTTGTCTTAGAGGGATATCAATATACCCAGGTAGGAGGCATAAGCAATTGTGAATCAATGTCACCTGTTTTGGTGCAAATGAAAGTGACACGTGCACTGGAGAGGCAACAGCAGGACAACCCCCAAAAAGGAGTGGTTTTGCAGGTGGTGGCGACAGACACACATTTCTCTCTCCTTATCCTTCCTGACAGATTATTTTCTAGTTTTAAGATTTGCTAGTGTCCTTGTTACTACTAGTAGTATGAGGCAGTACATGCAGCCCATTCAGGTGGGAGGCATGAGGGCCCGATGTCCTCTAGTGGGACCTTTGCTCGCAGCCCAGTACCAAGCAAAAGTCTACAAATCATGATTGTCCACTGCCTGTCCCCTTCCTCCCATTTGAGTTGACCCCAGTGTTCATTTTAGCACACTATTATGATTAGTCTAGTTTTAGTAATTTTGTCCAGTTTCAATCCAAACCATATTTTTTATCAAATCCTGTGCCTGTGTCAGTGATTTGCATGTATTTTTCATTAAATAATAGCAACACTGTGTTAAAGGACGACACAAAGATACACCAACCCAAGACAAACATCTTTGACTTACCGTTGCTTGAGACCAGGAAGGGCCCAGAGACCACAAGTTTTTTTCAAGTCAAACTTTCAAATGGCTTCATATGGATCCAGATTCTATTTATTTGATGCCCCAGAGTTGACATAAAAAAGATGCAAAAAAAATGAAACTTGCGGGTTGGACATCTCAGCCTTTTGGGAGGCTCATTATGGTCACTCAAATGCAACCTGCCAAGTTCGCTGGATCTACTCCAGCTTGAATGACACAGCATGCAGAAAGTGTCATCCTTCATCAATGTGAGCACATCAAAGCAGACTTGAAATGACTTGGATTATGTTGACATTGCATATCACATCAGTTCACTCATGATGTTAGGATTTACATGGGCATGGATTATGGATATGTGTCTGACCTGTGGGATCTCTACTGGTGCTCCATAGGACCCAGGTCTTGGCCCTCTACTCTTGCCTCTTCTCACACAAAAATCACTAGGTTACAGAGTATTTCGCGGAGCTGGCTGTTTTGATATCCTACTCATTGCTTAAGGAGCACTCAATTGAATGGTTCCTACTCTGCTCAGAGTTGCTCCTTGCTAAAAGAAAAAAAGTGTTATCCCATAATGCTGTTATTGAAAATATTATTTAACTAACAGCCAATCATCCTTTGTGATTATTTAGATTTACACTTGGATTCAAGGTAGAGTAGAAGAACACAAATCTAAGGGGATGAAGGAAACAGGAAATAATGAGTGGAGCGGGCTGATTGCTTATTCTATGGTATCTTAGTGAAGCAAGTACACTGACATGTGCATTTCCACAACTTTCCACACCCATCGTGGATTATTTGCTTTCAATTGCACTATTAATTAGTGGAGTCCTGAATAAACAACTGCTTCTATTCAGAACGAATCAAAGTCACTGTGTGTAAATTAAGCTTTTTAGTTGCCAGGTTGTAAGGCAACAGAAAGTGGAAATGTTTTAAAAGGGGGGCGATGTTCTATACCCACTGTATATTCTGTTAAATTAATTAGCAGACCGTAAATGCTAAATAAAAAGTGAAAAAAACACCAGTACATTTACATGGGAAATGACCTTGTTCAACAATGTCAACAATATATATCTTAATTGAACAAACATTTGTCTTTGACGGCTAACGAAAGCCCTCAGATACACTAACACTAAGCATTCCTCTCAAGTTGCACATACCAAATTATGAATAGGGCTAGCAAGATAACACTCAATCAGCTATGGTAAAATACACACAAATCAGATTTACATTTCTCAGCAAGATAAATTACTGATAAAAAACCCTGTGATTTTTTAGGAAAGGTCCAGGGGACCCACTTGGCTCAGAGCCTGGAATGGCTTTCCCGGTACACCCCCGAAACAATATTCTGTTTTCCAAAAAGATTAGGGAATCATCAGCCAATCAGATATATTATGCGTTTAACCACATGGTAACACTTTCGTTCACACTGCCGAAATAACAAAATTGTAGGGGTTCTGACAGAATGATGAATGATCTTATAGAAGCAAAGAAATATGTCAATATATCAGCACACTTGCTTTAATATCTTTCATTTAATGGTTGTTTTCCTTTGATTTCTACAGCGAGTGTATACTTGCGTATGTTTTGAATCTTGTGACGGTTTTAGGACTTTTAATTCAATAACCAATGAGTAGAAGATTTTAAAACTTGTCTGAGAATGAGGACATAACTTAACATTAAGTTAATCTGGGGGCTGTACAAAAGCATAAAAAGCATAGGTTCCAGCATGGGCCCAGACAGCATGGAGGATGATACATGTTCATCTCTACCATCTGTTAAGTCAACAAAAACAATGCAGAATGTGAGCTTTTATTGTATTCCATAAACTGCAGGCTCTAAACATCAAAAACCTTGGACACCTGACAAAGTCAAAAACATGGCAGCAAAAGTGTTCTTTTGTTGTGAATTCATTTTTTCAACAATTGCTGTTTTGACTGGCTACAGAGGGGATCGAAGGACACTGGCAACATGATTTTCAAACTGAAGCAATAGTATATAAAGCGCATCCGGAAAGTCTTTACAGCAATTCACTTTTTCCACATTTTGTCATGTTACACCTGCATTCCAAAATGGATTCAATATTTTTTTACCATTAAAATTCTACACACAATACCCCATAATGACAAAGTGAAAAACGTTTGTTAAATATTTTTAAAAGATTTGTAAAAATTATGAATAAAAATATAAACATATCGTACGTAAGTATTCACAGCCTTTGCTCAATACTTTGTTGAGTCACCTTTGTCAGCAATTACAGCCTGAAGTCGTTTTGAGTAAGATGCTACAAGCTTGGATGTATATATGTATTTATAGTAGGTACAATTATGTTCAATTGTTTTGCGTATTTCAAAATTGGAACCCCCTTAAAAGCGAGAGTGGCAAGATACGATTAAAGGATAATGAAGCGGAATTACCCGCCAGGTAATATTAAAAGAAAGAAGAGTAATTGAAAAACAAGTCAGGGGTAAGTGAGAATTTATTACATTGAATAATGTAGTTATACCAAGGCGTTTATTTTGTCTCACTACACAACCGAACAGTTGGTCGTCACTTGTCAGTTCAGTGCTACAATAGCAGCTAGCTAGTTAATCTGTAGACTATCGTACTCTGTCTAAACGCGGGATGCATAAACCATAGCTCTTTTATATCTCTTTGGATTAGTACAAGTGTATAACATGTTAAAAAAACTATGTTATTTGGGCCAATGGGTGTGTATACAGTACCTGGCATAGAATAAGTTATTTTTGCTTAACTTTGGATTTCTCCCATTAGCAGCAAAAATAATTGTTGTCAATGGGTAACAACAACGACGCTAGCTGACTGGCTAGCTTGTTCTGTCTAAACGGTTACTACTGCATATTTTGATGAAATGTATCTATATATACATTTCGCTGTAGAAATAAATACAGTAAACTGAATTTTAACATACGCTAGTGTTGTTATTGTTATTTGTTGTTGCAAATATCTGTTTGGGAATTATTTCATACAGATTGGGTGCTTGTGGACTGTGCTTGCATTAAAATATAAAAATCAAATTGAAAGTCTCTAGAAACGCCCCTGCGGACCGAGGCCCATTATCATAAACCATCACTACTGTGTTCCAATGGCACATTGTTTTCCAATATAAGTTTATCATTTTGAAAGGCTAATTGATCATAAGGCAACCCCTTTGCAATGGTTAGTGCTGCTAACATGTTTTGTTGATTACATAGGCCATACAATAGGCCTACTTTAGACTAGTTTAGCATCTTAAGCATCAGCTTGTGGGTTCGACTACATGCCTAAAATGGCCAGAAGCAAATCCCTTTCTCCTGAAACTCGTCTGTCTTTTCTGGTTCTGAGAAATGAAGGCAAGAAATGGCCCCAAAAAAAGATCTGGTACAATTTAGTGTACCACTCCTTTCACCGAACAGCACAAACTGGCTCTAAGTTTGATGTGTTCGGCTCACAAAGATGAACGTTTGTGACCGAATGAAAAATATTTCGGACGAGTACTTAACACGATCTGTGCTTTGATGGTGGTAATGTGGGAGATATGTACAGGGTAAAAGGAATCTTGAAGAAGGAATGCTTTCACTCCATTTTGCAACACCATGCCATATCCTGTGGACAACGCCAATTTTCTATTGCGACTGGACGACCCAAAGCACAGCTCCAAACATAGCAAGAACTCTTTTTTTTGTCTATAACTGTCACGGCGCCTCCTGATGCCGTGCCCTCTCCTGGTCGCGTAGCACCCCGGCGTTCAACGTCACCGGCCTGTTAGTTGCCATCGTACTCGTATGTCCTGTTTTCCCATGTCTCGTGAACGCACCCTTCCTGATTACCTGCCAGCTGCATCTAATGTAGTTGGCTACTTAATCCCCTGTGTGTCTTGTCTCTGTGTCCGTGATTGTTACCTGTTATGTGTATACGGTCGTAGTCGTTACACAACCTAATTTCTATGAGACAATCTGCATTACTACATCCTGCAATAAAGGGATTCGTCAACCTACTCATTTCACACCTCCCACAATAACCGAGTGCCTAGCACAGTAACCAGATCTCAACCCTATTGTAATTTCTGCAAATAGAGGATTCTTTGATGAAAACAACGCATGAAGGACACAATTATTATTTCAATTAAAAGTCATTATCTCTAACCTTGTCAATGAATACATTTCCTATTAATTTTGGTATATTTCTTATTCAAACAGCTGAGTCAACATGGCTACAACCAACATTCTTGAAATATTCTATATTCCTAGACAGTTTAAATGCTAATAGACATATTGGTCAAAACTGAATACTGTACAAAACAATATTTGAACAACAAAATAACATTACAATAAAGGGCAATCCACCCAAAACCCAAGGGCTAAACATGGCAATTGGCCATAGGAAACATTTCATTAAACTGAATAATTACGAGAAGTGATGCAATCCCAGCAACAATTATTCACTTCATGCAGCCAACATAATATCAAGCTGTTATTCAAGAGAATCAATGATTTTGATGACATCCTAAATCAATCACACTAGCTTGAGCCAGAGTAAGAGTGTTGTAGAGCTCGAGTGGAGCATGCATAGTTGGTTGGAGTGCAGAGCGTTTAAACAGTTTTCCTAATCACAGGCATAGCTTATGACTGTTTTTTTCTTTCCATTCCCAAAAATATGAAAATGTGGAGTGAGGAACAGAAGGGTTTGACTTAAGAGGCCCCTGCAAATTGAACCCTTCTGTTTTCAACTTTTTTGAAAAGGAAAGAAAATGTGCAATGGTCTATGCAATTGTGTATATACACAATATCACAAAGCCAATAACATAAAGAAGCAAAATAGTTGCAATATCTTTTGAAAACAATGTGTTTATCCCTGCAGGTCTGACAGCGGGGGGGAAATATATAAAAAAGCTTTGCTTAATGGTATTTGTCGGAATGAAGTATATAAATCTGCCAGCGCAGTGTGTAGTTTGATGAAATGTAAAGCATGTAATATTCCCTGTCTATAACACCATGACAATTTATATACTGTCATGGTTATATAGACAGAGGAAGTATGCCCATACATCTGGCTGTCTCAATTATTTTAGAGTACAGTGATGTAAATAAAACCCCATAAATCTGTAGATATTTTCAATTTAAGGCCAGCTGCATGACATCGATATAACTTTTAAAAGACTGCCCTCTGGAATCAAAGGGACAATGCTCTGAGCCTTCTTAGAATCTGTAATGAGATTGGAGAACAATCTAGAGAACATAGACAATTTCTCCAAGCATAATCCTTCCAGACCCTTGAGGTCCTGTGGTCTCTGCATGTGGACTGCACTCCTCAATTCAAACCACGAGTTTAAAATGGGATTCTAATCCGGAGACAGAGATGGCCATTGAGAAATGATCTTTGTGGTCTATTTATAGCAATTTTGTGGTTTTCAAGTGTTTTTTAGGGCATTGTTATAAAATCCATGTGTGTCAGTCTCCTGAAATATACAAATACGTTTTGGGCAAAGCTGTCCTGGTGCTTGGTGAAGTGAATACTGCTCGTAACCCCGAGATCTCTGAAAGCCAAATAGCCCCATGTCAAAAAATCACCACCAAAAATCAGTATGTGTAGAGTTCTTCTCTGTTCATGCATTCTCATTTTGTCACCAAAACATTTACTGATGTGCATAACTAAAGAAACACACACATATATATATATAGATAGATAGATAGATAGATAGACAGATAGACAGATAGACAGATAGACAGGTAGATAGATATAGCCCATTTTGGAAAATTCCAGCTCAGTACTCATTTTGTTATTATTTTCGATGTGAGCGCACTATGTGAATATTTTTCTTTGACTTTTTTAAAACATGCAGATTCAAGTTTTTCACTCCTCTTTTTTCACTCCTGGAAATGGACATTCTCCCCTTACTGTTTTCATTAAAGTAACTCCCAGGTCTTTCCAGATATATATTTGAAAGAATTACCATTTACAATTTGAACTAGTTTTCCATTATTTTATGAAGTATGTCAAAAGCAGCTATTTAGTATTATAATGGTGAGGCAATAGCCCAACAATGTGTGCTTGTAAGCCAGCCATTAGCCAGCCATCCGGCCCAGGAGGATAACACTATGCAAAGTGGTTTAAGGGGACTGTTAAAAATTTGAGTTATTGCTGGCCTTTTATTTTTTCCCATAAAAGGTATCTTTTGACCACAGAAAATGGTGGTAGGCAGCGGAGAATGAGAGATCATCTTTGTTTAGATTTGTTTAACATAGCAAGCATATCATGCTTTAAATGTGAATTGTGCATAGGGGTTTCCGGCAATCCGTTTCTAGGGCTTGTCAGCCGAGGATCTACACAGGAAGGTATAATATGTCTGTGTGGTCTGTTTAGACAGATATGACTAAAGGATGTGGGTCGCCTGTTAATATACTAGGTGTTTCTTGCTGCTAGGTTGACTCATGGGCCTTTGCTTCCCCCGTTTTTATTCATAGCCATTCTTAGATCTTAAGACCTAATACGTAATACCTAATCATTCTCACAGCAACATGCGCTAGTAACATGTGGTCTAGATGTTTGCTGCTGGTTCAACCTCATTTTCACAGAAAAGCTGCCATTATCTATGGAACCACAGTTTGGACGTGTTGGTACGTGCCTCTGCCTGTGTGGTGCCTTGTCTTCTCTCTATTCCTCTGAGGTGAATCGTAATCATTACAGAGTCGAAATTCATCTGAGCAGCTTCCCATTATCACTACCAAGACACAAGCACAATTTATTTATGAGCCGGGAAGCACTTGTACGATGGGGATTGTGGTGTCAGCCAGGTATCATTCTTCAAAATTGTGCCAGCCAGCAAGGTCATGGCCCTGCCAAAATACTGCATGTACTGCTTGTAGACTCATTGGGTGTTTACGACATGCCATGCAAGAATGATGACCTGTCATTGATTTGTAAGACCAGCCAAAAGAAAAAGCATTACAGGTGTTCTAAATCTTCCTTTGAAGTGTTAGAATGAAAATACCTCAGGATAGTCTCCAAATGGCACTCAATGTATTTTTAGTGGATATGTAGGGAGATGAAAATAATGTAGGGGCTAGTGCTAAAGTCCCAAGGGTGTCTGTTTAGAGGTTTTATGGACAGGTATTGATCTCAATGGCCTAAATAACTGTCGCAGTGCTTTAGCATGAGGTGGGGTGCTATAGCATCCAGTTTTGCAAGACATAAGGGTTGATGGGCCTCTGCTTATTTATCTATATTGTACTTCAAGTTTTACATTTTTCAAAGAGGAGATCTGAAATTCAGTACTCTTATCTTGAGTTTGACTTTACTGCTGTTTTAGGACATTTAACAAACTACTCCAGTAATCTCCCTCCAGTCATGGGGGATGGATCACAATCAGTTCATACTGCATCATCCACAGAAATAAAGAGAGGTCAGAACTAAGAGGGGAAAATCTAATTGAAAGACATGAAATCAGTCTTGGAAATTACTCTTCTGAAGTTATTTGATTAAACTCTTCCTGTGGGCAAAATGCTAACTTTCAGTTAGTAATATATGATTTATAATTACCCTAACAGTCTTGGGTGACCTTGATGATGTGCAAACTGACAATGCACTCTTGATGATCACACTTTTTGTTATTTGCATCTAGTGGGTATAATGACTAATTTGACTGTAACATTAGTTCCCCAATGGAGGAAAAGGTTTTTTTTGTCAGATTTTACACGGCCGATGTATTTTGGTTTCTAAACATAATCCAAGTTCTCGGACTTGGAAAATGCAATGAGCTGACACAGAGCAATGAGGGTTAACTGTCTTGCTCAAGGGTAAAACAAAAAAAAATGTATACATGTATATGTGCCTTATTCTCAAGATGAATTTTAATGTGACGAATTTTAATGTGACCCTTAAAGTATCAAATCACCAGACGATGAGCAGCCTGGAATGGCACCTCCAATATTAACCTCATAGCAAAACCAAAATCACAGCAAGTGGAGAAGGAACATGCCTGGCAAATGTGACGACACAGTGAAGAGCTGTTAGGTCACCGGTGGAGAAAAGGGTCTCAATTTCAAACAGATCTTAATGTTTTCCAACAAAAACAAAGTCCATTGTAGAGTGTAGAAAGATTAATCATGACATCCAAAACTCTATATCAGCCTGGCACATACACAACCAAACACTACTTCAACATAGCACAGGATACATTCAAAACCAATTGCAATGGGTCCTAACGCATGATTCATCTTGTTTGAGAAACAACATGAAAAAGAAAGTCCGACCAGACTCTCAAGTTTTCACTTCTACCATTACTTTTTGCAAAAAAATCCTTCATAAGATACTATTTACAACATTGATGCTGTGCACTTTCAGAGGAGAGGAGCATGACCCTTTCAGATTCTAAGGATTCATCTAGCAGCTTTCATTTTTGTTCTTTCTCCTAGTAGTTCTTGGTCAGTAGAGTCAAGGTCAGGCTGGCATTTATAGCATATGTCAGGCAGGGCGGCTGGTGAACCTAACCCGTGTCTTGGCCTTCTCTAGGCTTGATTGTATTGAGCGTTCACTGGATGCGCTAGATGATTGCAAAACGATTTAAGTGCTGTATGCAGTGACTGGCCAAATGGGAGCTATCTAATGTTTGGCATAACGTATCACACCGTATGTGGCATTGATCTCAATCCATTTGCAATAAAAAAAATCTGCTGACCTTCATACAGTATTCATTTTGTTTTTGTTTGAATGTCGCTCAAATCACTATTATCTGTGGCAGACAACAGTACTTATTTGAAAGTGATTGAAGCTTGTGAGTCTAAAGACCAAACCATGCACTGTGAAGGTCAGTACCAGTCAAGAAAAGAAAAAGAGAGCCCTGTCAGAGAAGATGCATGCAGCTTTATCACGAAATGACCCCAGCTGCGATGTTTGCTTCGGATCATGTCACTGACAAAGTTACATAACTTGATACAATGGCTCTCAAAAGTTTTGGACTCTTTCAGTTGTAATGTCTTACAGTTTGAAATCTGAATGGATTTATTCAGGAGTTATTGGCACTGATCAACAAAAGTGCATTATGTCAAAGTGAAAAACAAAATCTCCAAAATGTAATTTTATTAAAATTATAAAACATGAAACAATTGATTGCACAAGTATTCACCTATTTAAGAGACATTCAAGTGTGTCAGAGGAAAGGCGACTGATGTAATTTGTTGAATGGATTCCACCGGTGTGTTCAATAAAGCTGTTTCACCTGATTCTAGTTGAAACACCTGTCCCTTGGAGGTCCCTCAGTGGGACGAAAAAAGGAAAGAACATTCCAAACAAATCCAGAATAAGGTTCTTCCAAACCACATTCAGGGTTGGGATATACAATTATTTCCAAGCAATAGAATATCAGTAGTACAGTAAAGTCATTTTTTAACGTGCATCTGTGTAGAACAATGCGTTCTCAACATTTTATACCACATCTTAGTTAGTTTGCCAGAAGGCAAGTGGGAGAATCTGAGACCAAAATTTAGTAAGATTCTATGGTGTGATGGGGACCAAAATAAAGCTTTTTGGCCTCAATGCTAAGTGAGATGTTTGACAAAGGCCTTACACCATATATCAATCTGAGAACACTTTCCCTATTGTTGATGGGTAGTGGTGGCAGCATTATGCGATGAGTTTCTAAGCAGCAGAGACTGGGAACCTGGTCAATATTGAGGAAAGGATGAATGGAGCAAGAAATGCTGCCAAAGCTTCATCTATTCCAAATAGTGGATAACATTTGTCTTTGGAATTCTTAATGAAAGAATCATTTGTAGATGTTAAATTGGAAACAAACAAGGGTCTTGAGACTGATGCCATTGTGGCCTTCTAGGTTTCCTGAAGAACCATGAATGCATGAGTTATTTGAAGATCAGTACACAGCATTCAAACGATGTAACTTTTCAAGTTACTAGAGACAACTCATATGTTGGTTGGTAATTACAATTCTGCTCTTTGAAAGTACTAATGTGTCACAGGTGTGGGTGAAGACTGAACCAAATGCAGACATTTATACACTAATAAGTGAATTTATTTACAAACAAAACAAAAGAACAGGAACTGTACACAGAGTAAATTAAAGGTGCTGAAACAAGCAGCGAAAACACATAACACTAAACAAGACGAACCACCGTGCCGGGACTTACATTTAAGCATAGTATCCACAATGAACCACACCGGTGAAAGAAACAAAATCCTTAATACACACACAAATCAACAAGTGACAACAGGTGCGCGAAATAGGCTACGGTGTCAAAAGTGTGCTTCAAAATAAAAGTGCTTCCCAGAATACCACAACCTACCGTCAGCGTGCTACCCTGTCTTTACAGTATGATGTTGGTTTGAGTAACATATGAAACATACGTTTAGTGTTGTCCATGGTTGATGCTGAGAAACTGGTAGTATATTTTAGATGAAAGTTTACACAATGTTGTGATCATTATATAGGCAAGCATCTCAGTTGTGGAGCATATCATGATTGCTTACTTCTCACAAGGGAAATAGTTTTTAGCTATATGCGGCTAACTAGTTGTAGACACAGGAAGAAGGGGAGGAAGGATAATTAGGATGGAGAGGGAGAGGTGTAAGGCTGTGGAAAAAGTTAAGCGGCCCATACTCTTTCCAAATGCAGTGTAATAAATCTAATGAAAATATGTCCAGATGTTGTGTTAAAAACCTGCCTCATATTTCAATACAAAAAGCATTATTGTATAAGGGTGTGCTGATCTTGGCAATCTCCTATCTGTAATCCTGCACACGAGTTGAACTTTAAGAAAAGTGAAGAATTACAATCTGTGCAAGTGTGTGCTTACCTGGTGGGTTAGGGTTTAGGGAGAGCATCCACCTGATGTTTGATAAAGATAACTGATTAACACCCGCTACGTGTGTGTGCGAGCCCTCCTCTGAAAAAAAAACAAAGTGAGAAAGACTCACTTCCTAGAATCGCAGCTGCAGGCTCCACCAACCCCCGGGCCTGTGTCTTCACTGACAGCAAAATGAGCCAATTGAGAGACTAACATTCCCCACCGTGCGAGTGACATGAGAATACATGGTTTTCAGCAACTTTCACAGATAATACCATCCAACTATACGTATCAAATTTGTAAATCATTGTTTTTGAATACTCAGCACAGCCAGGAGTGGATAGCCATACGTTACATGTAATGCAAGTAATTAAAAGGGAATTATTTTCAGTTAATATTGATTTTGTTTCACATGCTTCCTTTACTCCCCTACATTTTATCCACTAACTTGTGGTAACAGGTTTTCCTTCTGTAGTCCAATTTTTCAATGCTGACTTTTTGTCTTGCTTTCTTCTTGGCAGAGGAGAGCAATTTGTTGCTGTGTCCAGCTCTGCACCACTCCTGACACTAGTGACTTTCAGAGACGGGAGAAGCCCTGGCTCTCCGGTCCAATCCAATGAGATTGTACGTGCAAATCACTGAAGGGGAAGAAGTACATGTGCAAATTCATACATTTTACACACAGCTTGCTAGACTCCACGCCTGCTACTAGTAGTGCTGCTGCTGCACTACTGTGACCCAGGATGGAGACAGCGATGCTGAACTACTGTAACCCAGGATGGAGACAGCAATGCTGCACTACTGTAACCCAGGATGGAGACAGCAATGCTGCACTACTGTAACCCAGGATGGAGACAGCAATGGTACAGCACCTGCGCCAGGTCAAGCACTCAACACGAGACAGCAGAGCCAATAACATTGTTGATTGTGATCCTACTATAAGATTAGTGCGAGGGAGCATTGGTGCCGACGTGGTAAACATTAATAGGGAACCTGGGCAGAGAGGGAGTGTAGATAGAAAATCAGTATTGGGCAGTAGCTCTAAACTAGCTAGCTACAATGACGCCGGCTAGCCAGTTGATATATGTAGCTAGCCTACTTGCCGTAGCTAGTCATAGTCATTTCAAGTTCTTAAATGTATGTAGCTTCTTGAACATGTGTTCCAAAAAGGGATTAGATATCTGGAATTTGATTAGATACAAGCATAATGTTTTCTTGCAATGAACAGGTTAATGTCTCATTGTTGGCCTGCCATTTCCATCAGTCCGTCCTTGAGCACAGTCACCTTTTATCAAGGATCAATTAATTCACATCCAGGATGTTGAAAGGCCCTGGTCAGCAGCAGGGGAGTGTGTCAGGGAGAGTCTGGCTATTGACAAGCTGGTAATAGAGATGAAGAAAAGTGAGCTGCTGAGATCTCCGCTCCTCAAATAGGGTAGCCATGTCAATTCATTCATTTTCCCGGTTCACTAGGCTGTTTGGGGTAGGGATGTCTTGTCAACTACTTCACTGCACGTGACTTGTCAGCACTGTCAACCACATAGTGCATCATCTGGGTACTTGTGGAGCAGCCAGACAGTGTTCTGGGTCTCAGTTAGCACTCCAGGAATTGGACCATTTAATAATTGCATGTTTAATCATGATGTAAGCTAGGGCTGTTGCTGGTGCGTTGGGCAGGTGGGCTGTGTTGGGGGAAAGCCCATGTCTGTTTTATTGGTCGCAAGCCCGTCCCAGAGTCTGTCCATTTGTTTTGTGTTACAACGTATTAACTACATTTGTAACTACGGTTTCTTCTCACTTAACTTGTTTTCTCAGATGGCCACTTTTACTTCCACATTTACCCGTCCTTATGCACACTGCTAGCATTAACCAACCTCAAGTCAATAGTCTTGTGGCCATGATGGGCAGAAGACAATCTGTCATAAATATCTTCTTGTGTGTTTGTGGTAAAAACACCCAGAATGTTGTGTTTACTATATCTTACACTAATAAATGTTCTGATGAATAGTCTTAACCTCGAACCATTTTAGGTATTACATCATCTGGTGGAACATCTCCAGGAGAACACGCTAGTTTTTGCCGTGGCCTAAGTGATCAGTGGCTGTTTTCAGGGGCAATCTTGTCACATTTCCTACAATTCCTTTTTGTGTTGTCCAGGTTATATTCTTGTATTGTAATTTAATATGGCATGCGCTTGACCTGCACACTTCAACAGCCCGGACCCGAGGGTTTCGTGGTGCATTAAGGTTACTGAGGCTATTTCCTAGGAATATTGCAGCCTCGTAACACTAAAGGTGCCAGATGCTACCTTGGGTATGCTAGCCTGGTGAAGAGTGTGACATTAATCAATGTGATTTTGGTCGAGTCAGGCTTTTATCACTCGTTTGATGGGGAGCCCAGGTCAACTCAACAGCTGCAACTACAGGTAATGTAACCTCAGTTTATTTGCTGTAAAAATAGATATGGAAGCTCATTACTGAAAGTTAAGAGGAAATAAAGGGCAAAGACTTCAACATATCTCACACACAAACACACATTGTTTTGGCATGTAGGCATTTCAGACTCTTCTTCTTTTTGGGTAATTTTTTATTTTCAGAAGGGGGGAACTTGCATGTTGTCTAAAACATTTGTGTCCCAGAAGCATAAAAGAATAGCTTTACATAACTCCATTTCATTTCCAGGGTGCCGAAAAAGCAAACCGAACGATCCTTTTTAATTAGACAGCCTTTTCAGTAAAAAAATAATACTCATGCGTATTTTAGGCTTACATTTTACGTAATTTGTTAGGCTTCCGTACACAACATTGGCGAAAGTGCAATTCAGTTAATGCAGGGTACTGCATAATGTATACATTTGCAATTGCATAGGGTGATCTAATGACTAGGTACTTTTTGACCTCCGACTTAAGCAATGGTCCAGAGGAAAGCTTAGCACTCCTAATCAATGGGCCTATTACCCGTTTCTTTGGTTTTCAAGTTCACATTGAAAATGTCAGAATGATTGATCAGTGCACATCTGATTTTATTTCATCAAACCAAATGCCAAGAACATTTGATCAAAGGTAGCTAATGGTCCCTGAAATGGTTTGCTCTAATAGTTTGCTTTTTTAGTGGCGACTGGGGATGATCATGGTCAGTACAGTGGATTGATTACTCTTCTCAAGAGTACTGTTTGAGTTATGAGCTTAGCCGTTTCCTTTCCCAATTATTTCTCAACATTATAGACCAAGAGTTGTTCAAAGGGTTTGTTTGAGGGTAAAGACAATCCAATAACATGTAAATTATGCCCACAGAACATTACAGCTTCCATAGTTGAAGGGCACTGCATCACCACTTTTAATATCTTCCTGAAAAACAAAATGTTACTTTGCATGGCATGTGTAACTTTCAACAATCCTACTGCTAGGAACAGGTCATTACGACACTAGTACTGTAGGTTGGGTCATGGTCCCCTAGGCATTCATAGTACATCGCCTGTTTGCTGGTGTTTCACTGTCATTTACAAACAAAATGAAATATAAAAAAATAAACAGGTAGTAAACAATATGCATGTGGAACACAGAGTTTATACGTGGGTGAGTGCCTGGAGTGTAAGAGTGCTCTTGTGCATGGTGGAAGAGTGAGTGAGTTTGTGTGAGCGTGTGCTAAAGGGATCAAAGTTGCAGAATAGAGTTCCGGGCTGACAGGCAGTTTTCCTTGTGGAGTAGATGCTGGGCGTCATCATCTCAAGTGTCTATTGCTCACTCTTAAGACCTTTTGTGTAAGTAATTAATGTTTAATCGGAATTAGAAGATTTAATAAAATAACATTAAATTGTTTGTAAAACCTGAACTGTGTAAGCTAGGAACAATTGTGAAACAAAGCATAAAAGCTGTGGGTTTGATGCAACATGGTGTTCTACAAGGTTGGAGTATTCATTTTCCCTACAGATTTTATCCGAAGAATTTCCTCCCAAAGGTGTCTACCCCCAAAAATGGACAGTGAGGCAAAACCATTAAGGCTTCAAACACATTACATTACAAACCACATTAGCTAGTTAATTAGTAAATGTGGAATCCAACAGCTGGATTACAAAGCTTAGTAACAAAATGTCTGACATTCCAAATAATGTTTGGAGTTCCCTGTAAAACAGCAGTTGATTATGGTGAAGAATCAGTTGAAGGCTGAGGGGATGCAAACAATGCATATTTATGTAATTACATATCATACATATATTATAACCAACTCCCAGCCTACTTGGATTATGCAGTGAGAGTGTGTAATTTACCATAGCAAGACCAAATCAAATAGATGTACATGCAGCATAAACATGGCTGAAATGTTTATTAAGTAACATTTTACTTTATTTGGTAAATCCATTCATATGCATCACCTATATGTAATGTACCTACAGTGCATTCAGGAAATTATTCACAGAGCTTCACATGTTACAGCCTTATTTCAAGATAAATTCAATACATTTTTTCCCAACATTTCTAAACACAATACCCCATAATGACAAAGTGAAAAAACTTTTGTTTCAAATTTGTAATACATTTGCAAAAATTAAGAACACAAATGTAAACATACGTAAGTATTCACAGCCATTGCTCAATACTTTGTTGAAGCACCTTTAGCAGCAATTGCTGCCTCAAGTCTTTTTGAGTATGATGCTACAAGCTTGGCACACATATTTTTGGGTGGTTTCTCCCATTATTGTTTGCAGGACCTCTCACTCTCCATCTCTGTACATTGCTGCATTCATCTTTCCCTCAATCCTGACTAGTCTCCCAGTTCCTGCTGCTGAAAAACATTCCCACAGCATGATGCTGCCATCACCATGCTTCACTGTAGGGATGACATTGACCTGGTGATGAGCGGTGCCTGGTTTCCACCAGACAACACGCTTGGCATTCAGGACAAAGAGTTCGGTTTTGTTTAATCAGACTAGAGAGTTTTTTTTCTTATTGTCTGCGAGTCCTTCAGGTGCCTTTTAGCAAAGTCCAGAAGGGTTGTCATGTGCCTTTTACTAAGTAGAGTGGCCACTCTACAATACAGGCCTGATTGGTGGAGTGCTGCAGAGATGGTTGTCTTTCCGGAAGGATCTCTTCTTTTCACAAAGCTCTGTCAGAGTGACCATCAGGTTCTTCTTTACCGATTGCTCAGTTTGGCCATGCGGCCAACTCTAGGAGTTATAGAAACATCTCATGGATGCTCAGTGGAGACAGGATGCACCATATTTTTTATAGATTTACAAAAATTACAATAATTATGGGGAATTGTGTGTAGAATTTTGAGGAAAACTGTACTTGAATATGGCTGTAACATAACAAAATGTGGAAATAGTGAATACTCTGTGAATACTTCCCCAATGCACTGTATTTTATTGTCAAGTCTTTTATGGTCAAATGCTAAAAATAAGTTCTGAGCAATGCATGGCACGAGTCATCTATTCAATGGTAAGTAAAAAGTAGTAGCATAAGTAAATAGTATATGAAGTAAAAATGTTAACTAACAGAATATATAAATAACAATATGAACTAGCAACAAGTGTGGAAATAGTATAATGACAATATAAAAGAAGTCTTTGAATGTTGATGCAATAAGTGTGATAAATCCTTTGAGTGGTATCTACTCAACCACTATTAAAATGAAAAATCTTTTTAGACCAGTTTATGTTTACATGAACACAATCTTTTAAAACTATTTCAATCAACTTTTTAACATTGTGGATTTGTCTCTGTTTACAATTGACAATATTTACTGACATACTTTATTATGAAAGCTTGTACAAACAAAATATCAAAAATAAATATTTTCTAATTAAAATAAGCATCATGTCCTCAAATATACCACTACAGGGACATAATTGCACCTTTAAAGTGAAATAAATGAAGGGCCTTTGACTTGACATTCACAAGTGATAGATAACAATAGTTATGTAATAAAGTACATTCCAATAAGTTATGGGAAATGAAAAGTTGGAATATGACTGAAACTAAACTGAGAGGAAAAAGGACAATAACAATAATTGTTTTCAATTGTGGATTGGTTCAAATGGTTTCAAAGTCAAACACATACCATACAAGGAATAAGCAGTTTATCACCACCTCAAACATTCATGGGAAATATTGTGTTCGAGATCAATGTTGTCCTTCTTATCAGTGAGCAAAATATCTGCACTGGGACCTGCAATGAGTCTAGCACGGCATATTCATGTTTGGAGCGATGTTCGAGGACAATGACATTTCAAAGTGATATGAAGTTGTATTGATCATTGCTTGTTTTATGCGCGCTCCCTTGAGGGATATCGGTTGAGAAAATAATGTGAATAGAAATAATTGGAACAAATCGCACTGATTTAATAATACCCAGGTGAGAACACAAAGGTGAGAGAAAAAAAACGTCACCAATTGCCTCAACAAATTGTAATTTAGCCCTTGGGATGGAAATTTATTGAATCTAACATATGGAACAATGATTTCATTAGCATTCAGTCATCTTGTAGGTCAAATTATCTGAATAATACCCATGAATCTCCCAAAAGCACATACGGGGAGACTTATAGCGCAAAGGAATCAATCAATTGTGAGCTCAGACAGCGAGCAATTAGGCTTGTATTGTTTTTGAATAAGTGGCCAGGGTAAACAAACTTAAAAAACTCCTTGATGAGACATTACCATGCATTGTACTCAACCATTCCCATCCTGGGCTATGTAACAATGTAGAGAGGTAGTGGTTACAATCTTAAAACATCCCTCATCCCAGATGTCAGGGAATTACGATACGTCAATTCTGGCTTATTCATTAGTGCTATAGATTACAACGATGGCAGTGCTGACAATAATGATGATGATTGTTTATATGCTGCTGATGAGAATCAAAGTGTTTTTTTCTTGTGACATTATGCTCAAACTCCTCATCAATGGCATTGTGTTATGCAGTACCAGGCATTTTGTCGGGCGCTTATTGCATTAAGGCTTTCCACTGTGTTTGCGCTCCTGTGTTTCTTTTTCTGTGTAAACATGTCATCTAAGAGGGGTGTGCTATGCAGGGAGGCTCCAAAAGCTTTGTATCTTTGGGTGTCACAGGCAGCTCATGTCACAGCCTGACAGTACTGCCACCGGCGACAGAACACATCAGCTCAGTTCGCCTGTCAACAATGACCATGAGCACAGTTGCAAGGACCATGTGCCATTCTCAAACCAAACCACTGGTGCAAATTGAATGTTTGGAATGGGGTAAGGCAAAGTGATCAAATTCACCTGATGTTCAACCATGTTGCCAAATCAATTATAAATACATTAAACTACTAGTCGTACAACTTTGATATCTGGTGGGTGTTTTTTTTTTTGTGAAAGGCCGTCTTTCACCAGCGAGAGATTGCATTTAATGCAGCTCTGCTACAAAGAACAGGGAGGTTCACAGGGTCTATTAACAGGCCACACCTCTGATCTCTCACATAACTCTGACCTGCCAATCATTCCTCTTGACTTTGTCCCACTTTTACCACAGCCTAGCAGAAATTTTGGCCAGGGCTGATATATTAAGGCATAGCGCAATTATACACATGTTGGAACAAACGTTCTTATTTACGGAGTAAGGATTTCATTTGAAAAAGAAACTTTTTCATTGTAGGACTTTTGTGGTTGGATGCTTGTGATGAATAAATGTCTTCATCCACCAGGCTCTGTACATAGTATTTTCATTTTATTATTTTTATGTAAATAGCTTGAATTGTTTTACATGGCTATTATGTTTGGTTATTTTTTGTACTTTAGCTAAATAGGCCCCTGGAGAACCAATTGCTTTGACTTTACTGTATGTTATCAGGTAAACACAGATGAGATAAGATGTGGAAAAAATATTACCTGCGTGCACTAATTGCTTTAAACAAACTGTTCATAAAACTTTGTTCACATAAAAAGTGCGGAGTATATTCATCCATGTTTACTTGAGATTGTTTGTAATTGTTCCTGTCAGCCAAGACAATGCAAATGCATAGTTCCAAGTGGTGGAATAAGGGAACTACTTGTTCTTGTTAATGGTGACATTGGAATTCATGTGTCATTTTCAAACTGTGAGAGTAATTAAAGACTATGCATTTGTTTTTCATAATATTTAACTGTATAATATGCGTTGACAATGTCAGAGAATTTGTTAGGATAATAATTAACAATAGTATTTCTTTCAATCTAAGCAGATATCATTCAAGCAGTTTTGTACTTTTCCCATACACCATTACACAACAGGTTTAATTCAAGAGTGGTTCATTTTGTTATCAATCGGTTCCTAAAAACAATTAGAGGAATAGATACGGATTGCTATTAAAGGGCCATGCAAAGATGAGTTAAACTATGAACAGAACCAATTACAGCAGACTTTGCAGGTGATATGCAATACGTAAATAATACTGTATGTGGTCGCAAAGGTGATATGCAATACGTAAATAATACTGTATGTGGTCGCAAGGTGGCCATGTGGAACGCACTCTTGATGAATTTCGAAAAACAACAATGAATGCATTTCCAGCTAGGCTACATTAGAATACTGTTGAGTATGGGTGGCTTATTAGGGATTGTTAAATATATTAATTTCTTCTCCCCAATTTGCATTGTTGTGGTAATAATTAGGCTCTGCTTCATCGCCCCAACTCCCAGCAGACCTGAGTAATTGTCAAGATAAAGCACATCCAATCTAGTTCTGGCAGTTTGATGCTCACTCAAACCAGAAGGTCTGGAGCTTATATTATGCACACAAACATTAACAATTCTGTTAGAAAGTAGAATTTTTGAAAAGTTTTTGCAATATTGATTAATTAGATTATCTTGTCTTTACAGCATTGCACCCTCCAGATGCAATCTAGTACCTTATTTGTTTCTACTGGGTAGTTTTGAGAGACCTACATAGTTTTTAGACAGACATACATCAAAAGTAAATATGTACCATAAACACCCATTGATATATAACGAAACGTGATGAGCTGGCACCAGAAAGCATGTATGCTGGTATGTTGCATGTACCTCAACAAACTGACAAAGTATTGACAGAGTGATCAGATGAATTGTAATTAATTGCTATGTTTTTCCTTGCCATGACAATGAACTTAATCTCCAAAAAACACTTCCACTGCATTTCAGCTCTGCCACAAAAGGACCAGCTGACATCATGGCAGGGATCCCCTCGTTAACACAGGTGAGTGTGTTGATAAGGACAAGACTGGAGATCACTTTGCCATGCTGATTGAGTAGAATAACAGGCTGGAAGCTTTAAAGGGAGGGTGGGGCTTGAAATCATTGTTCTTCCTCTGTTAACCACAGTTACTTGCAAGGAAACAAGTGCAGTCATCATTGCTTTGCACAAAAAGGGCTTCACAGGAAAGGATAGTGCTGCTAGTACGGCACCTAAATCTACCATTGATGGGATCATCAAGAACTTCAAGGAGAGAGGTTAAATGGTTGTAAAGAAGGCTTCAGGGCGCCCAAGAAAGTCCAGCAAGCTCCAGGACCGTCTCCTAAAGTTGATTTAGCTCCCGTATCGGGGCACCACCAGTGCAGTGCTTACTCAGCAGGCAGGTGTGAGTGCATCTGCCCACACAGTGAGGCAGGACTTTTGGAGGAGTGCCTGGTGTCAAGAAGGGCAGCAAAGAAGCCACTTCTTCCAGGATAAAGATCTGGGACAGACTGATTCTGCAAAAGGTACAGGGATTGAACTGCTGAGGATTGGGGTCAAGTCATTTTCTCTGATGAATCCCCTTTTCAATTGTTCTGGGCATCCGGAGAAGAAAAGGTGAGCGCTACTGTCAGTCCTGTGTCATGCCAACAGTAAAGCATCCAGAGACCATTCATGTGTGGGGTTGCTTCTCAGCCAAGGCAGTGGGCTCACTCACATGTTTGCCTAAGAACACAGCCGTGGATAAAGTATGGTACCAAAACATCCTTAAAATATTGACTCTTTGCATGTACTTAATGTAATTGTTAATAATAGCTTTTGAAACATGACATGCTTGTAATTATTTTTCAGTATACCATAGCATCTGCAGCAGCAAACATTGTGTAAACCAATACTTGTGTCATTCTCAAAACGTTTCACCACGGTTGTACTGTGAGCGTCCAAAGTGTATCAGATTACATGCTAATGCAAACTGATAGACGTACTGGCAGGACATTTTAAATGGGGAATATCCCAGCCACTCTATTTTGTAGAAAATTTATTAGCACATTAACTTGAAACATTAACTGTATTACCATAAAACAAATCATACATACAGCAATGCACTGTTTTTTGGTAGTATATATACTCTCTTATTTAGAAATCACCAGGTTAATTCACCAGCACCTCTCCTTTTACTTTAAAGAACAACATCCCTTGCAGTTTGGCCAGTAATGATAAGAAAAAAGCAACAGAAAATGACAGTATGCAGCCATAAGTTTGATATGATTTTAAATGTTGTGAAACTGGAAATATTTTTACTAACCTTCATCTTGGCAAACCTCCCGGGCTTCCCTTTCAAGGTCTTCCTGTCCAATTATTTCTTCAGCCACTGCATGTTCCTATGGACTGTCTGCTGCTCTTCAAATCTGGAATCCTGCAGACAAAAACACATGCACACAACAATGTTAGAATTGTGTTGAAATTATCCATGTACATTTTTTTCTCTAAGCAATAAAGTAGAATACGCAGTGCTGACTTCACAGTTAAATACTGCTGGTCACACTGGTACCGGTTACCAACCTGTCAAATAATTTACATTTGACTCTGTTCATGATACAGCACTGACTTACGAGCGTTATTGCTTTCATCAAAGTTGCCAACATTTAAATAGCAGTCACTTTCATACTTAAAAGGTTATATTTTTGAAAGCAGCAATATTTATTGTCCATCAATCCATATTGCTTGATGGGTACTTCCTACGTACCATACTGTCAAGCTGCTCCAGATCTTTGCTTTGGGTCATTGTCCTGTTGTACTCAATTTCTCACATTCAGATTAAGAATAGACTGAAATGTTTTATAAATTCTTTGTTTTTGGTCATTTTGAGTTTTTAATCGAACTGACAATTGCTGATGCTCCAGATACTCTACTAGTCTTTAATCAGCATTATAGTTTTCCTGCTGCGCTATCAACATATAAAAGGGTTTTCTAATGACCAATTTGGCTTTCAAAATGATATACTTGAAATGACAAACATTTGTTTTGAGGCTTATGTCGTGTATAATTATTATTGTCTGTTGACCTTCTGTTGACAAAGTCAAATACTTTTTAAATATGTGTACGTTGCAGTTGATTCTGTGTATTGTTGGTTTCAATGCTATAGTAACTATTGAGATTGCTAGCTCGCGATATAATGTAAAACACATAGATACTGTTTAGATATGGGAATCCAAGCTTATCACAAATCTATAGCCTAACCTTACTTGATAGAGATGTGTCTGCCTTGATGAAATTACTTGTCAGTGAACATTTAGTATAAATAATGCACATTGTTCATGAATGAGCTCTTAGGTTTAGTGAAAAGTGGAAAAAGCATGAATTTGTTAGTGAAAATGAAATTGTGATACTAGTAAGTTATTGCCAATGCTAAATGTGTGTTTGTGTTATTGTTTGCTAGCATGGTATAAGCCAGAAAAATTTTAACATGCTGTTTACCCTATGAGATCTGTTGTAGTCACTCGTGATGAGGGCATTGGGTTCTGTCATCAGGCAAATGATTTGGGAACTTTCTGGACTTTCATATAATTAGTAAAGCCTGGCACCCAACATAAAATGGGCAAGATCAGTGTTTGTGTTTCAAAAATAACTGTGTTTTCATCTTCTACAATGTATTACAATAGTTTTATTCAATCACCATTTTGTTAGGGAGGCAGTATCTACATACACTGTGGCATGCTGGAACTTGTGGTTCATTTCATGAACAGATGATTACTGTTGAAGCTGATTCTCAAATGTGCTTGTTAAATTGCATTATGGAGATGTATATAACATTAATAATTGGTACATTATGTCAGTGTGCTATGTTTGAATGTAGGTTAAATTTAGGTTTGTTTATGCTAGGATGAACTTTCTCTTCCTCTGAACCTAAGTTACTGCCCCAAGTTATGAAATCGATGTACATTACTCAAACTGCGCTCCTTGCTAATCTTTGCACAGTTTCAATGTAGCGCAGAGACAGCTTCTTTGGAACAAATCCAGATCAGGTTGGCAAACAGGCTTTTTGTTGGAACAAGTTGCCAAAGCTCTCTGCTAATGTTCCATTTAAAGTTAACCCAGCTGCACAGCATGATAAACACATCCATTCAGTTTAGTGGCTATAGCCACACAATGAGCAAGGACCCAGCTCAACAAAAAATAATATAATCAAAACCCTATGCCTAAGACAGCCTTTCTGAGCACCAATATGCTGGTTACACAACAGCACAATTAGCCACAGCCAAGTTTCTTTTGATTGTATTCAGGGTTGTCCCTGAGCCTGTCACTATTTGATCTATGTCCCACGCTTTCCCTAGTTGACTATGTAGAGAACCATTGCATATAAGTGCATATTATGACAAAGTCCTATGTATGGTTATCAGACAGAACTCCTACCGGCGCTGAGTATCTTTACTCTAATATTCGACTAGTATCAGGTGGCAGGATATAAACAATACAACTAACGAACAGCCTATGCAATATTATTCTTAAGCCATAGCAGTGCCTTTGTCTGCATGGATTTACAGAATTTTTTTGGGGAAGCATACAAAATCACATAAAAAATGCAATTGCAAGTATAGCAAGACTTGCGGTTATTCAGCTAACATCCAGGTGAGAGCAAATCTGGGAAAACCGCTCATCTTTTGGCTGAGCGCTGTGTCCCCTCTAAGCGAAACTTAATTTTTTTATGTTTCTATACCTAGAAGCAAAGGTGCAAAAATGGGGTATGCAGCATATGCAGTGCATAGGGGCACCGCAAGGGGGGGGGGCTCCATTGTGTCCTAATCATTTTTTGAAAATCTTTCATAAAATGTTATAAAAATCTTATTTGTAAAAAAATAAAAATAGTTTTTATTTCACTTTGTTTAGCATTTTATATGATGGGGGGGGGGGGGCCCACATTGATCCTGCATACTCCTCAGCAAATGTGCAGTTGCGCCCCTGCCTAGATGTACTGTGAAACAATTGTTTATGGTGTTGATTTACAGGCATCCAGTTTCCCAGACCAGTGTGTCTAACATTGGAAATACCTTTGAAATTCACTGAACTGGGCAGATCTGCATTCGGTTTTCAGCACCTACCATGCAGAATAATATCCAAAATCCCTAAGGGGTCCCTCTAGGGCTTTCAAGCAGATGTTTTGGTGAGTGCTTTGTCAAAAAAATTATTTGTGTTTTGTGTGCTAGTTTTCTTTTACTTTACATGTATAATGGATGTTTTTTTTATCTGCAGGTTTTATCAGGTGAAGAGAATTTAATCCCACTGTGACATTAAAAAAATTTAAGAATATAGTCACTCTGTATGGAGAGCAATTTGACCACTCAAAAAAACAGTCAAAAACACATGACAGTTGCTTTGATGATCAGAACAATCGTTTCAGTCAATCAATCAAATGTATTTCATAAAGCCCTTTTTACCTTTTTATCAGCTTTTGTCACAAAGTGCTTAGACAGATAACGAGTCTTAATCCCCAAAAAGCAAGAACAGATAAAAAAAAAAAGATTTACAGTGACTAAGAAAACATAATTTTTAGGTTGAAAACAACAATGACACCTAGAGAGGAGCCAGACTGTTGGTGCTTGGTGATGATTATAAGAACAAATTAGGTTTTCAGTCCACAACGTTCATCAATATCAAGACACTTCCATTTACTGCTTCAGATGACCAGCGGGTAATTTAACACATGTGCTATAGAGTCTTTAGCCAGAATTTAGTGAGAAACTTTTTACATAGAAATGCCAAAAATAAATTACCTTTTTATCAATATGTCTATTAAATCTGTTGCCATGTTGCAGTGGTTGGGCTGCTAGGATGCTAGCTCATAACCACAAGGCCCAATCTTGTGCTAAGTGCATGAAACCTCATATGGTGTGACACTACATCATATTGTGCGACAGACTTTGCCTTTCATTTCATATGATCCATTCGTCACACCATATGATATTAACAGAATATGTTCTACACAAAAAAAAAGTATAATTTTTTTCAATTAATTGTTGTATTTGCAGAAAACTACACCATTTTCATACTTTCTGGTCTACTTAAAGGTAGTGTGAATGTGTCTATCATTTATGATCAAGTTCACTTGCGTTCCCACGTTTACAGCGGGAGAGCCCTTATCGACATGCAGAGACCAGACAGAACGTAGGGATATGGAGTATAGTTGCTCCCGTTTATTTTCTTGATTCTCCCAAGCAAGGACACTCTGCGTTCAGTGTCCAAAGAAAAGGAAATTACGTGCAATACAAAATAATTCACATCAAACAATGTTCAGTATTACATAATTGTCTTGGCGGCTCCTGTTCTCTGTTGGCCAGCCAAAACCCAGCCTTTCACCTCGCGTCTCCTCCTCTTTTATCCTGTTAGTCCGGGCCTGCGAGTAAAAACACCTGTGACGGTTAGCGATTGCTGCCAGGTTTGCGTTCTCGTCCACCCGTATTACAGTCAGTCTACAGGGGAGGCCGTTGCGGATCCTATCCAAGCTTTCGACCCTTCACAGTAGTTATGAGTAATCAATACTAAACAGGAGTTAATAAATGCAGACTTAACTGTAAACAATTACTTGCGATACTTTTCTTTATTAGTGTGTTCCTCACAAACATGAATATGGTGATTCACTAGTCATGTGTCAGATAACCAAGTGTAATACAATGTTAAGTATAGTATTTAACCCTTTCCTACCAGCTGTAGATTTGCTTTAAGTTTAAGTGTGTGTTTGTGCACATCTGTCGGCTTGCTGTATTTCATTTTTATCATGCCGTGTAATCCAATCTGACCAAATGTTAACATTGTGCCATATTCCAGGCCAGCTCCAAAAGCCTAGCATTCGGCCAACCATGACCTGAATACACATCTACCTGCAATGCCTTTGAAGCAGGACACGGACCGGTCACCCTTTTAACCTCCACCATGGCTAGAATTACAACCCTTCTCCTTCCTACATAAACTTCAAAGCATCTCGGTGAGACAAGATGCCACCTTGTGAGCGGAAGCAGTCAAGACAGTTGGGTCGCACCGATATCCAAGCTGAACTTTTTTTTTTTAATCTTATGTAGTAACTTCCCTTCATGGCCTAAAATCATGATCTAAGAATCATACATATGATAGAAAATACACGTATGCTTTAATCGCTGTTTAATTCTCACCAAAATTAATATTAGTTTTTGCAAACATCACATATGAAGTAAACGAAGTAGCGACTGCAGCTACGTTGCCATTGTCTTTCCACTCACTAATAAAAGGTGTGTTATTTCTTATTTGTCTACATGGGGAGTGTGGCTAGACCTTCTGAAAAACAGATGTAATGGTGTAAGGCTAGAAAGGAATACGTGTGTGATCTGGCAAAAACTTTCTGGTAGAAAATGCTTCTAGAAACGTTTTAGAAGCCTGGTTAAATGTGCTTCAGAATAAATGTTTCATAGACATGTGATGTGTCACATAAGTTTTTATTAAGTACCAACTGTGTAGAAACTGCCAGGGAATGCATAAACTAAATATTCAACATGTATTTAAACAGTCTGTGATTGAACTTTGTTTTCACTATATATGCGACCCCTTAGTAATGTTCCTGTAGGCACAACATGTACTTTCATTGCATTGATAATGATACCCGTTTGGTCGTATCTCATAAACCAGGCCATACTTCAGTCAGCTCGCCTTGAGAAATGCATCACAAGTGTTTAACCCTTAATGGAAACAAACGTCTTACTTGTAGGTTCTGAAAGTACACAAATGAGGCCTACTTGGCGACAAACTGATCCCAAAGTGTTAGACTGTCCACAGTGATTGTTTGGCCAATCACACCAAACATGATCATTAATGACCTGGTTATTACCCTTGAGACCGGCAGAACTTCTAATAACCGCGTACAATGCATACTTTTATCCGAGGAACATTTCCAGAATTAGACACGTTATCTCTCAACTAGATGCCGAAAGATTGGCCCATGCAGTTGTTTCATCTAGATTAGACTGCTGTAATGTATTCCCCTCTTGCTGTTTAGACTCCACTAATAAAAGCCTACAACTTGTACAGAACACTACAGCTTAGATTTTAACCAACACTAAAATGTTATCGACACTTAACTGTCTGCCTTTGAAGTACAGAATTACTCAGATGTTATTGTCTGACTCAAACTCTGGCAGTATTTCTGTAAAATGTATTGCAATAAAAGCAAGGTGTCAACTGTTCCCAGGTTTCATGAGCTGAAATTACATATCCATGAAACAATCCATATTTACAAAAGGCTTGTTGCTCTCAAATGTTGCAAACAGATTCATTTACACCCCCCTTAGTTATTTTATCCTTTGCCAGACCAGTTATTGAATTCAGGTGTGTTACGCACGCCTTTTGTCAAGGGAGCGTAACTCCCTGCTGGGCGTGCACACCCGTGTGAAATAATGGAAATAAGGTATGGGGTCGTAAGGTGCAAGTGAGAAAGACAACAAACTAACGGTACCGTGCAGGGGATTTATTTATCCACCTAAAAACACGGTAAAATTGGGGCAAGGGGCTGGGCGGTACCAAAGCAAAGAAAGCAAATGTCGGAAAACCCCCTAACCAACACTTACCTAACAAAATAATAACTTCCCCTGGCTAAGCTACGAAATACAAGGGGTGGTCCGCCCAGGTCTTACCTAGTGTGTATAGACAAAGTACTCCTACGGGAAAATGTATGCCCGCGGGCCACTTGCCTACACACTCCCAGGGTGCGGTCCCCTTTCCCCTTGGGAACAAACAAACAGAGGGTTACAAACAGACAACAAACAACTCAAAAAGAACAGGTACCGTACATAAACCATAAACCAATAAACCAACTTACTAACTAACTAAGTGACACTCCTAACAACTCTTAACAACAAACAAATACAACCTGGTAACAGCTCAACAGACAGACTACTAAACGAACTGAGGGCGATGGATCTAGTGAGATTGAGATCTAGCGACTGATGGGGTGGTGAATGGAGGGATTTTGTACTGCGGATGGAAGGATGTGATTGGTTGATGGGACAAGAACCAGCTGAACAGTATAAGGGGAGGGAGATGTACTTGATTGAAGGGATTGACGGCACCTGTGCTGGAAAAGGGGAACAAACAGCAACACATACAAACACACAGCAACACAGACACACTGGGGACGTAACAAGGTGGCTCTTTCAGTACCATTGC
>JACXGK010000673.1:0-32263 GCA_016801125.1 Novumbra hubbsi
CAGTAAGAATTCCGGCTCTCACAGACCTGTTAGGTTTTCTTTAAGAAGCCCTCCTGTTCTCCACTCATTACCTGTATTAACTGCACCTGTTTGAACTTGTTACCTGTAGAAAAGACACCTGTCCACACACTCAATCAAACAGACTCCAACCTCTCCACAATGGCCAAGACCAGAGAGCTGTGTAAGGACATCAGGGATACATTTGTAGACCTGCACAAGGCTGGGATGGGCTACAGGACAATAGGCAAGAAGCTTGGTGAGAAGGCAACAACTGTTGGCGCAATAATTATAACACGGAAGAAGTTCAAGATGACGGTCAATCACCTTCGATCTGGGGCTTGGAAGAGAGCTTGGACCACCGTCTCAAGGAAAACCATTAGTAACACACTATGCCGTCATGGATTAAAATCCAGCGCATGCAAGGTCCCCCTGCTCAAGCCAGCGCATGTCCAGGCCCGTCTGAAGTTTGCCAATGACCATCTGGATGATCCAGAGGAGGAATGGGAAAAGGTCATATGTTCTGATGAGAGAAAAATAGAGCTTTTTGGTCTAAACTCCACTCACCGTGTTTGGAGGAAGAAGAAGGATGAGTACAACCCCAAGAACACCATCCCAACCGTGAAGCATGGAGGTGGAGAACATCATTCTTTGGGGATACATTTCTGCAAAGGGGACTGGACAACTGCACCGCATTGAGGGGAGGAAGGATGGGGCCATGTATCGCGAGGTCTTGGCCAACAACCTCCTTCCCTCAGTAAGAGCATTGAAGATGAGTCGTGGCTGGGTCTTCCAGCATAACAACGACCCGAAACACACAGTCAGGGCAACTAAGGAGTGGCTCCGTAAGAAGCATCTCAAGGTCCTGGAGTGGCCTAGCCAGTCTCCAGACCTGAACCCAATAGAAAATCTTTGGAGAGAGCTGAAAATCCGTATTGCCCAGCGATAGCCCCGAAACCTGAAGGACCTGGAGAAGGTCTGTATGGAGGAGTGGGCCAAAATCCCTGCTGCAGTGTGTGCAAACCTGGTCAAGAACTACAGGAAACGTATGATCTCTGTAATTGCAAACAAAGGTTTCTCTACCAAATATAAAGTTCTGCTTTTCTGATATATCAAATACTTATTGTCCGAGCAGAACAAAGCATCACACTGCCTCCGCCGGCTTGTCTCCTTCCCATAGTGCATCCTGGTGCCAAGTGTTCTCCAGGCACACGCACCCGCCATCCATGTGATGTAAAAGAAAACGTGATTCATCAGACCAGGCCATCTTATTCTATTGCTCTGTGGTCCAGTTCTTTGTAGGCATTTTCGGTAGTGGACAGAGGTCAGCAAGGTCACCCTGACCGGTCTCCAGCTACACAGCCCCATACACAACTAAGGTGTCCTGACAACTTTCACCAGCATTAACTTTTCCAGCAATTTGAGCTAGAGTAGCTTGTCTGTTGGATCTGACCACACAGGCCAGCCCTGACTCCCCACGTGCATCAATGAGCCTTGACTGCCCATGACCCTGTCACTGGTTCACCGATTTTCACTCCATGAACCAGGGTAAAACCCCACAAAAGCTGCAGTTTTGGAGATGCTCTGACCCTGTCACCTAGCCATCACAATTTGGCCCTTTTCAAAGTCGCCCAGATCCTTGAGCTTGCCAAATTTTCCTCCTTTAAACACATTAACTTTAAGAACAAAATGTTCACTTGCTGCCTAATATATTCCACCCACAGACAGATAAACTTTTTTACTGAATCTCTATTTAGAGTCCCCTATAATGTTGAAGAAATAGTCAGTGAAAAGTTAGTTAAATGAAGATGAGTGCTTGTGATCGTTAGGGTTGTTTGCTCATCTGATGTGCTAGAATTTTATGCTATTATTTTCTTCACTGGCTTAGTTTCCTAGGTTGATACAAACAAATAGCTTACGTCCGATAATAAATACATAGATTAAATAGATTGTTGTTTTCCCACATAAATATTCATCTGTACATGATGGCTTGATAAATAAATACAGGCAGTGCTCATATTCATATATGAGCATATTCATTTTTTTCTTATTCATCACGTATTAATCTAAATCTATATTAAACTTTTGAAAATAGCCAAACAACTTTGTTATTGTATCCTAGACGTAGGACTACATGTACAATGTTCTCATAGGGTTTCATACTAAACCTTTTAACTTGTAGCTAAAATCAAGTTGATTGCAGCAAGGGTCATGGCTAAGTGTAAGAACAGAGTACAAGCATGTACTCCAGGAATACCATACCACTGTGGCAACACTCTGAGTGATTACAACCATCCCTAGAAGAAACTGCAACATGATACTGGATGCATGATGCCCTACAGCCAACATGTGAAATATCAAACAGCTGATGGCTTAACAGCCGATTGTCGGTGTGGCTGTGAATGCACAGCAGAATTCTGGGAAAACTGCATGAATGAGTCAGGGTCAAGGGACTGGTTGACAGACAACAAGGATCCAGCCTTGTATAGATGTAACAGAACTATGTCGATAACAGAAAAGCGTACTGAATAACCAGCCAAAAGAATGTGAGAGCCCAGCAGATTGACCCACGTGTCAACAGATTCACACAGTACATAGTGGCTACAAATATAAATAATAAAGATGGAGATGTTCGAGAGAGAGCACTTATATACTCTATGGGCACCTTAATCAGAAGATATATTTAGGACATTGACATTTGAAGAAGACAGGAATAAAGAGACATATTGGTGGTGGCGTTTGAGCGCTGATTTTCGCAGAAGAAAAAACGTATCTCAACAAAAAACACAGCAGGAGGGAGCAGCTTTCAGGTGGTATCTCAGCAAAACAGACTACAGGAGACAAAACCTTAGGCAGAGACACATCACAAGGAAGCGTCATATACCCACTAACTAGCAAAACTAGCTGGAGCAAATTTAGCAAATCACTAAATTCTGCCAGTGGGTTACACAGCCAGAACAGCCTCCTTACGGCGGTCATAACTCTGTTTGGGAGATATTGTTTCAAACCTCTCCCTTTGAAGGCATCAGAGATATTAAAATGTTAAATGACAGCTTTGTTGATTGGGCTGGAAGGTGTGTCAGTGTGAATATGAATGATATTATAGTCATAATGTGACAGAGCAGCGACTGAAGCGTGTCTTGAACACAATGGAGCAGGCAGGGCTAGGATTGAACAGGCACAGGTCCGCATTCAGGCACAGTGTGCTACAGGTCCCAGATATTCGGACAGATCCAGAAGCGATGCAAGATAATATAGCAGCATTAGCGATTGTGACTCAATGTCACATTTTTGGTTTTAGTGATTTGCTAGTGTGCTCGTCACTACTGGTAGCGTGAGGCTGTACCTGCAGCCCATTCAAAATGACCTCCATCGGGCTACTGGCATGCATTTTTCTGACCAAACCGTCAGAATTAGACTCCATGAGGGGTATGAGAGCCCGACATCCTCAAGTGGGATATGCTCACAGCCCAGCACTGTGCAGCTCAATCGGCATTTGCCAGTGCACACCAGAATTGGCAGGTTTGTGTAACTTCATGTGCTCAGAGCAGGTTCACACTAAGCACATGTGACAGATGTAAGAGTCTGGAGACGCCGTGGTGAACGTTATGCTGCCTGCAATATCATCCAGCATGACCGGTTTAGAGTCGCACAGAACTCCACGTGCTAGCCAACGGTACCCTGATTGTTGTTAATTACTGAGATGAAATCCTCAGTCCCGTCGTCAGACCTTACGCTGTGGCCAGCGTGTATAGGCAGTTCCAGGACAAAAGCATTGACACAAACCCAAACACTCATGCTCCCTAGACCTGAATCCAATTGAGAACCTCTGGGACCCTTAATCGGTTAGTGATTTTGGTTGTTAGGTCTTTTTATTCTCAACGAATTACACAATGTACAGTGATTTTGATTTTTAAAATGTTTCCTTCTTTGAGACACAAATGTGTAATTGAAGTGTCCTCTTATTTTTTGGGGGAGCAGTGTATATCCCGGACCCTTCTACAGTAGGAGGGCCACTGTGTGACATCTTAAAGGGTGAAGCAGAGTGGATGTGAGATCACCCACAGGAAATGTCTTTTCAGAAATTAAAAGAAGACTGCCGTGACAGGTCTTATAACATGATCAGTCACGGCAGTCTTTCTCCGGATCAAGTATGCTGTGCCAGCAGACTCAAGCAGTTATAGATTAGTTTGAGCTCTGCTATAGCTACACAAAGAAACCTGGAGACCTGGAAAGAATGGGGGTTTGGGCTTGAGCACTGTTCTAGAGGTGTCTTATTTGCCTGGAAAAGTGTAGACTGATTACAGACTAGAGGCCTCTGATTTCATTGATAAACAGTAAGGAAATAAAGGTAGTGCAAATCAGATGCCAGAAACTCTTGAGGTTTGTGGCAGCGAAATACGCATCGGGGAAAGCACTTGTTATGGCTGATACGCTATCATGGAGCACACTAAGCGAAGAGCAGAGCACAACAATAGAAGAGGTTTGTTGTCATGTAAATGCGTGATTGACAGTCTACCAGTGTTGCAGCACAAGCTGGATCAAATAAGAGCAACCACCCAAGCGGACGAACAGTCACAGGCTGTACAATAACTCGTTAAGAAAGGCTGGCTACAATATTCCAAAGGAATTCGAGAATCAGATAAAGATTATTTCCCAATGAAAGACATACCTTCAGTCAATAACGGTCTGGTTATACAAGAAAGTAGTATTGGCATTCCGAGAGAAATGAGACAGGAAATACTAGAGCGCAATAGACCGTTGTTCATCAGGGACAGACCAAATGTCAGGAAAGAGAGTGAACATTAGTGTCGACCACACTTTGTGAGCGATAATGGCCCACACTAAACAACACTAAATAGAGAGCGATAATGGCCCATACTATACGACACTAAATAGTGAGTGATAATGGCCCATACTATACCACCCCAAATAGTGAGCGATAATGGCCCATACTATTCAACACCAAATAGTGAGTGATAATGGCCAATACTATACCACACTAAATAGTGAGGGATAATGGCCAATACTATACCACACTAAATAGTGAGGGATAATGGCCCATACTATACCACACTAAATTGTGAGCAATAACAGCCCACACTATACACTATACACTCACTATACAGGATCTAGGGTTAGTGGTCATGATGTACAGGGTGAGTCCACAGGATCTAGTGTTAGTGCTCAGCGGACCCACTCATGGGACAAGAACCATACAAGCTCAAAACCAAAAAGAACAGTTGTTAGGCAACAAGACAAGATAGTGAAACGACCACATGCCTACTATTTCAATTGGACACATGGAGTGACTCGCCCAAGTTGAGATCCAGCTATCAATTTTTTGTTAAAAAAGACAAGAAAAATATACGGACGAGCCCAGCTTCAGTTGAGAGAGTGTGACTCCCCGGTCTTACCTCCTTAAGACCCCGGTGGGGGTTGAGATAAAGAGAAATTGCAGACACCTTGGGGCACTACCCGTGACAGCTCATTGGCAAGGAGTGGAAGAGAGACTAACTAGCCCACAGCATGGGTTAGCCCACAGCATGGGTTATAGGAGATACTGTTCAGAGACAGTCACCACAGGACAGCTTCCCAGTTACAGGGCAGATCCTCGACATTAGAAACAAGATCTGGTCAGATAATACAATCCGTGGTGGCGTTAAACTTTTAGTTAACTGACGTTTTTGAGTGCTAAGATACTGAACCAGTACATAACCTTATTTGTAATTGTTAAGTGTTATTATTAAGAGTGTAATTTTACTCTTACTCATGTTCAGGGGTTACTGAAGTACAGAACAATGAACAAATTGTTAAATTATATAGAAGAGAGAAATCTGTTTATTTTGGAAGTTGAAGTGATCAGTTCAAAGAATTGAGTAAACCTGTAATCTGATTATTTACTAATGGTAGATAGAAAACTAAAAGCAACAGACAACCCTATAAATCAATGAGGATTCAGCATTATACAGATGTAACATAAATACTGTAAAGGCCAGTAAAGGGTACTGAATGCTGTTCTGAACAGCTGCACGGTGCTTTGTCAGATGTATGTCATCCTACTAATTATTTCATTAAAAAGAATAAACACCATCTTGTCTTGTTCATTAAACAAATGTACATTACATTGTGTCACTGAAAGGTTTGCAGACTTTAAGGATTTGAGTAGCCTATGCAATCGGGTAGTATTTCCCATATGTCAGAGTAACCTTTCTGTCCGTTTGGTTAGTCTATGAAGAAAATATAATTGTAATGTCTGCAAGAATGTAAAAAGACACAGAACTGACAGTTATTACTATCGTATAGCCTCCACATGTGATGATATTCATACACTTAATAACTAAATAATTCATAACTATAAAGGGTTATTGCCCTTCTGAGTGTTGAACTAGAACCTCGTTAAAATGTGACTCTCTCACCAAAACCGTTTAGAAGATATGACACATTTTTCCTGAGGTAGGTAATTTTCTAGACCATGTTGCAGGCATTTTGAAAAATATACTAATCATGGACAATTTGTTCTAAAACATACAAACCTATCAGGCCTAATGTTGGTTCATGTTGGGACATTAGTAGAGTGTGAACTTCAAAATCTAGCATATTTTTAGCGAGTGGGGAGAAAATGAACACCATTATATTTAAGCAATCCAGAGTGATTTACAGGCGTAATTAGGGTTAAGTACATTGCTAAATGACACCACTGATTTTCCTCAGTTTTAGCTCTGTACTTTAAACCAACAACCTTATAATTTCAGGCCCAATGCTGTAAGCATTAGGATTTGACCTGACTTCAGGAGAATGTTTATTATTCTGTATAATGTTTATTTCACACCATCTGATGCATGTCAGTAAATCAATTCCTTTTCCTTATTATGGGCTATTTATTGTATAATTAGTGTGCTGTGTGAGGAAACAGTTAAGTTGATCGTCCTTATAATTATTTTTGTAACCACTACACTTGGAGCCTGGAAGCAACTTCCCTTGAAATACTTTAGGTCGACAAACTGCTAGATATAACCGCGTACTCATAATACCTACAACATGAGACAAGAAGAATAAACTAGACAGATGCCTCTCGTCAAACATGACATCTCTGAAAACAAGCAAAAGACAGAGTGAACCTAGAGTTACATACATGTTTATTAGGGGGATGGAAACTAAGTGTGTAATAAAGAAGACAAGACCATACAGGAGTGTATAATGAACGTTGGGTAGGTGACCAGGGAAAGGGGCGTTGGGTCAGTGGCACGCCAGAGTGGGAGGGGAGAGGAGGCAGGCGTGACACTTTCACAGGCAATTATAGAATAGAACTGTGAGTTTGCTTGTCAGCAATAACATCAATTAATGGTATTTCTGACACTTCCTCCAAATTAGAAAATGAAAGCAGCCATTTTGTAGGCATTCCTGTAAGTGGGCTATGCCTTTTCATGAAAAGGGAAATATGCTATTTTATCATTGTAATATGGTTCACTGAGAGAAACTGCAATTCGATCAAACATGAATATTCGATTTTCCAAATGCAAATAGAAAATATTTTGGTCAAGTAAAAGCCTTTTATAGCTTTAGAAGGAACTCTTCATTAATTCTGTCATTATTATTAACTTCAACACCTTATATTCTAGACTTAACTGAGTCTTAATTAGGCTTTCAACATTATGAGGGATTATCTGAGGTATAGAAGGTATAATTTTTAGATACAGAATATAGTCCTCAAGACTAGCTTGAAAATAAAACATACATACAGGACCATTTCAAAGTTTGGACACATCTACTCATTCAAGGGTATTCCTTTAGTTTTACTATTTCCAAATATTGTAGAATAATGAAAATCATCAAAACGATGAAATAACACATGCAATCATGTATTAACAGAATCTCTGGTACATTAACTTTTTTCAATTCCGTTTAATGAGTTTATGTTAATACATTGACACTCAAATGTATGGTTACATTAGTTCATGTTGGTACATGTTTGTTAAATTTACCATTTATTACATAATAATATTTTAATAGATGCATTTTCTCCAAACCTTATTCTTTTAGTGGACTAAAGCAGGTTTACTGCAGATGAGAAGTATCCCCACAACATGGTGCTTTTACAAAACATATTTCAGTGTTCACCAAACCATTGGTGGAGCGAACGGGCAGCCTTTCTTTGGCTGGTGCTTGATTGGTGTGGTGCAGGTTCCACATCCTAAATATTGGTTCAACTGTGCTCACCGTGAAATGCAAACATTTGGATATAATTTTGTAGACTTTTCCTATTCTATGTGTTTGTATTACTTTATCTGTATCCAATTATAATGCTCTTTGGTATTCATTTTTCTTTCCATCCACAGGCGGAACAATGATCCTTCAACAGTGGGGTTTTGTCCAGAAAATATGATCTTCTTTCATCTCTGTAACTTGGGGCTTCAACAGCACAGGGTTTGTATACAAAAGGATACAACAGATTTCAGGGTTTATTTAGCTTACAACTATGTAACATAAAATGTATAGCCCCATAATATATGGAGTACAAAAATATATTTACAGAACAAAATGTTAATGTACCAAGTGTAATTCAGTTATAATCAGAGAAATAGTCTGAATACATGTTTTGGTTTCTGACAGTTTATTTTAGGTCTTAGATCGTTTACTCAAAATGTTTTGTTTGAGCTTTAGATCATCGCATGATCAACCACTGGAATGTATATTTTACCTACTAGTTTTTACCACTACCCCACTGTTTATAATATGCCAAATATCAAATACACAATTTATGCTAGAAAACCGCCTTTGTAAAATCTATAAAAAATAGGTCTAGACGGTGTTGTAATTGCCAATGAGAAAATATGGGTTGTTGATGTTGAGAATGAGTAGGTGTATTCCTGCCTCAACGTTATTAAAATGGGTTATTAAAATGATCAATAAAAAAAACTGGAGTTTTGAAACTATGGCATATTTACCGGGAAACTCTGAATGTTTGCCTCTCCATAATCCTAATTACCGTAAAAGACAAATGGCCTTTTGTTTGCAGTCAGATCGATATCAAACACCATTTATTTATGTGAACTGATTCTCCACAGAGGAAAATGGAAATCAAGCCTAATGGTGAAACATAATGGGGGAAAAATAAACGTGCAATTGAACAGAGGCAGTTCCAAATGGAGACACGCTTCTGTCTCGCCTATTGACTTTGCCACTGTGCATTTCAAAATGACTGTTTCTAGAGGGAATAGACTTCCTGCCGTGCAGGGCTGGGGGGGCAGGCAGGAAATGAGCACATTGGTAATCAAAGTCTACACTACTGTCACAGTAAAAAAGGCTGGCATACCTAGTCACAGATTAAGACATCTCTACAGAGGGACAAACATAGATATCTGGGTCCGATGGATGGCAGGTTCACATATAAAAGAAATCTAAACAAAGTGTATTGCAAACCAGCCATATGAATCGAAACTAATTGGTGATTTGAAAAATCTAATTACCTACCTTGAGCTGTAATGATATCTCTCTGTGACAGCCGCCGCTATTCCATATAGTGGGGGGGGGGGGGTAGTGGAACCAATTAGAAATCAACAGAATCTGCATGTCCTCAGGAATCTATTTCAGGGCATTTCCTACAGTACTAGTGCAGGCACACACTAGCTAACAAGAACAGATGATGCTAATTAAAAGGCCCTATGTTCTATTTCCTTAATTGTGGCAACAACTAAAATGTTGAAACATCTATAATTGATTAACAAATTATTTCATTATTAATCCTTTATTACACATTGCTCACAATTATCAGATGAAAGAGGGGACGAACTAGGTTATTGCTCTCGGCGATTTTGTGGAACTGACATTGTCTTAACTACTTGGAAGTTGTGAAACAAATAGACATTATAATATGTACAGCATGTCAAACAACAAATTCACACTTCTTGCTAGAAAAGAGGGAATCATTTGCTAAATATCACTTCAATTCAATGATTTAGTGTAAAGCATTTTTGGCAAAATAGATGAACACACATCACGACTCTAGACAAAACATGCCCTATGACCACGGGGATGTGAGACGCGACTGTGCCCATGCACTTTGTCTCCCTGTACATACCACCCAAGCTTCTCCTTTGTGTTGACCAGTAACTAAAATAGAAAATACATACATTTCATATGGTGCGAACACACCACCCGCATTACCAGCGACCCCAAAACAGGTTGGTACCAGAACACTCCAGGGGGAAACCTCCTGAGGGCAGCCAGCAGGCCTATGCCCACCCCTGCACAGCTGCATCCCTCTGAGACCTCGCCTGGGAAGGTAGAAAAAGGCTCCAGGAGAGCGGGACCGGGAAAGGACAAAATGACCAAGATGCGCTAAGCCATGCTGCCTTTGAGGCTGTTCTGCCCCAATGCCACGGAATCCAAATAAGGAAAAAAGATAGCAAGGAGAATGCTGGAGAGGCCAACGATTTAGAAAGCCACACACCTGTCTATATGAGGTCCCACTCTGACAGTGCATGTCAGAGCGAAAGCTAAGCCAAGAGCTGGTCCGATTGGATGAAAGACCAATTAGTGAAAAATAGATTAGATCTAGGCTGGCAGTGTAAACGCAGGAAGTTGTTACCAGTCCATATCCTTAACCACTGGTCCACACTGTGACCCGTTAAATCACTTATTGGGAACAGTTGCCAGGAAACAAAGACTCTGCCAGGCCAGAACAAGCCCAAGGACTCCAACCGAGAAACAGAGGTGCCAGCCCCTTCTGGGAATCTTCTTTATTGTGCTGTGTGATCCAGCTGCCACCCCAGACAGACGAGAGAGGTTGTTACTGCTGTCATCCCTAAACCCACCGCAGCTTCTCAGGCAGCTTTGCCCGTCTTGAACCGAGTGGCATGTGGGCATTTGAAAGAAATCCAAAGATCAGTTCCACATTGGGATGGAAGAATATTTTAACAGCTTGCCAGTGTCACGATCCATATAATGTTCTAGTTTCTTTCTGGGTGACTTTTTAGACACTTTTGGCTCATTGTTATAGGAAACCTATTTTTTTGTCACAATTCTGGTTGTCGATTCTGTAGTTTTCATCTTAATGCCCTAATGAAAACATCACTTATTTCTCTAAAAATCAATCTGTTGTGGCTAAACAATCTAAAAATAATCACATTTTGTATCATTTGTAGGCTTGTTGGAGGTGAATTTAAGTGTGCAATCGTTAATTCGTTTTTCATTTTTCATTAGGCACACCTGTTTTTTTTACACAACCTCCTAAGCACCGGTGATTTGGAAAGCCAACAAAACAGAACGTGTTGTACCAGGATGCACCTGGTAGAGCATGTCCTGAAGTGTGCGGAGGACAGCACAGCTAGGGATGCACGGAAATTAAATTTGCCCTATATTTAAGACAGATTGGGCTTTACAGCCTTCCTGCTGGGTTCATCTTACCGTGACACAAAATCAGAGTTGTCACAGCAAGAAAAAAAGAAATGCCTGACATCAACTGTTACACACATGAATTGCATTTTCTTGGTATATGGATCATCTGTCGAGGCACAACGCTGATATGGTTACTGGTGATATTGTATTCATTTGAGACTGGAGCAGCACTGCACACTCTCCTGGTAGTCAGAGCCAGCTAATGAGTCCAGCACGCTGCACTCCAACCGCACAAGCAACTTCAGGGTGAGCCGAGGAGAGTAGGGGAGAGTAGGGGAGAGCAGGGGATAGTAGGGGAGAGTAGGGGAGAGTAGGGGAGAGTAGGGGAGAGTAGGGGATAGTAGGGGAGAGCAGGGGATAGTAGGGCAGAGCAGGGGAGAGTAGTGGAGAGTAGGGGAGAGCAGGGGATAGTAGGGGAGAGCAGGGAGATGGGAGACCTGCAGGAAGACGCACCCACCCCCACTTATGCAAAACCTCAGCAAAAGACTGTCAACCGTTTGTGCTCCATTTGGGCTGTTCAAATATTCGTGCTGCTACCTTTTTATAGATTTTATAGGTCATTCTGAGGTCACTCAGCCCCCCAACATTTTCCAAAAACTCCCATAATATTCTTGTTTGTTCGTGCTCCAGTTGCTCCAGTTTGTGCTGTTAAAAGTTTGGTTTGTGCTGCTGCTGGGTTTTATATTTTAGACGTTGTCATCTCCAGCCCTCCAACATGCTCCTAATTGACTCAAGCTTTGTTTTACTGATTTGTGATGTAAAAGTTTCATTGGTGCCGCTATGATTTAAAACAGTAAAAAAAATGATATTTAATAGGTAATTCTGAGGTCACGGCATGTACACACGTTATGCTTTGGAAGCAGTGAACTGTTTTCACAACATCATGATTATGCAAATCACCAGCTGTAAACAATCGGCGACAACCAGTCACAAGGGTTGCCGTTGGTGTCATACTGCAATATCTGCAAATCTCTCCACACTCTTTTCAGTTCACAGCATGTTCAACCCCATATAGTCAAGTAGCTGCCGCTACAGAGCTATGTCAAAACGAACGGCAAACGTCTACAGATGGCTCTTCAATAAAGTGCTCGGGGCTGCAGAGCTTGTTTGGGATTTTCGGGAATACACTTTAGTTCAATGAAGGCACTTAAGAAGGGGCTGCAGTAGGTGACAACTGAACCGTGAGAGAAACATGCCTACCGTGTGAAAAACATGCCTACGGGGAGGAAAATGTGCCTACCACGTGTACACTCATATGGAAGAGTACCCACAGGGTGTACAGGACACACGGTAGGCAGACTCTCTCAACCACCCGGGCCTCACAAGGCGGCTAAGTTTGCATTAGTTACCGTAGTAACAACAATGCTCTGGCTTGGTTAGACAAGTTTGGTACGTTGTCTAAAAGGTTCATTACAGATGTTTTCAGTTTTTGTAAATTTAACGAAAACGAAAGCCAAGTGAATTGTATTTCTCTGTGTGTTAATTTTAAATAATGTAGTTGCCTTGGTTTGCAGATTATTTGTTATTCTCATCTGTGTGCAGCATGTTTAAACATGAGCAAAACATTATTATTTAGATCATTGCTGAGCTATATAGATTTAGAACAATAGCAATACCTATAGTTATTAGTTGAACAAAAGCTAGTACCAGAGAACACCAACCAGGAATCAAAATCAGTAAACCATCATATCCGTGATGAGGCCACACATTCTGGAGGGAATGAAACAATATTGGAGGCAGATGCAGTAGCCTACTTCATTAGCAGCTGCTGTCGCATGCAAATACGAAAGCACCCTAAACGGCTGCTTACTTTGCAGCTCATCAAAACCCAGAGAAAGATCTATGTGTGTGCCCAACATCCCCCCTAGAAGGCAGGGTATGTATAGATCTGTGAGATGTAGCCTGCTGTATCTGATGTGCTCAGATGGGCAGAGGATACAAGGCGCCAAAAGATGTATTTTAAGTATTTACTGACAGCAGCACTTATGAGTATTACATGTTACTGGTGCTCTTCGGCAAAGCTGCAGCTAATGCGGGGAGAGGTGGGTATGATTCATGTGACCCTGGCTTGGCAGGGCCCACTGATCATAATACTAAATATATATATTTTCAGGAGGCCCAAGAGTCCTTGTAAAGTAGCTGCAGCCACAGCCTGTTATGGTGAAGTCCTATTTCTGGCTTGGCCCAGAACATTTTTACCGACTCCATAAGAAAGTGGTCCCAAAGGATCAGGAAGATCCATAAGAACTCCTCCTCTGCTGTCACGTTTCCACATTGTTGGCTTCTCTCACACACACAACGATCCAGAAAGGACAGGATCTAGTAAACCTGCCACATTGCCATGTCACTCTCCTGCTTTTTTAAAGCTCTCCTCTGTTCCGCAGCTTAAAAAAGGAATTTAGACATTTAGAACATGAATGAACATGACAAAGACAATAGCCTTAAAGTGTTGTTGTGTTTCTGGCACCTGGGGATGCTTTTAGAACCATTGCATATAGCTACGGAGTAGGAGTCTCAACCGAAGCGGAGGTAGTGGATGGGGTAACCAGGGCAACATGGGATGCACTGGTGGAGGAGTACATGGCGGTACCAACACAGGAGGATTCTGTGGCCATTGCAGGTGGATTCTAGAAGATGTGGAATTGCATTGGGGGCACAAAAATATACATAAATATATATATATATAGTTTGTGCTGCAAGCTCTAACCTCATCTGGATCGATTTAAATACAAAAGCACCTATTCAACTGTCCTTTCGTCATCAGTAGAAGCCAAGCTACATGTTTTCCGATGATGGACCTTTTGGCAGGAACAGCGACGGAGGCACTCCGTCACACCCTCCGCTGGGTGGAGGTCTTCGGGAGGGGTCACCGGGCATTCCAGAGGACACTCCGCTATCGAGTGCAGACAACCTTGTTGCGCGTCAGGTGCATATCAGGGAATAGCTATGGGATGCTCTCAACGCAATGGCGTGTCTACAGACAAGTGCTGGCAATCACTCCACAGAATGACGAGGCCACCTGTTTCCTATACAATCTACTGAGGTGCAGTGGCGCTGAGGAGGGCACATAGGGAACAGAAAGCGCCAGACTGAGAGAGAGAGAGACGGAGTTAGAGAGGAGTGCAGCTCCCAAGAGGAACCAGCGTGTACACTTTATTATGTGTCTCCCTCATGTAATTAACATCTGAAATATCATACCACGGATAAATTCATATTGTCATTATTGAGTGTCCAAATCCATACATTGGAGAAACCCTATGAGACCCTCACCATTATCGCAGCTGTCTGTCCATGCGTTTATTCTAAGTTATGTTACCCACATTGTAGTCTGATGAAAAACCTATTGGAGAGGGTAAAAATTGCATTTGGAGGCTAGATGGAATTAAATATCAGCTCCAACATCTGCCATAGTCTAGTGGTATCACTCCTATCTATAACACTCACTTAACATTTTGCCCCGGGTTCAATTTCTTCTCTGACTTTCCAGTTTCAGTCTCTCAGCTATCCACTCGGTACTTTTATAGCTGTCACCCAGCTATATGTATCCACTCTGTCATCATGATTGTCAAAATATATTGAAAATAATGTTTTTTGACATGACCCTTTTGAAAAGTGGTGCAAAACATAAAGAATATACACTGTGGAGCGACATTGAACTCACCACTTTTGGATCCAGACACGGGTGGGGATAATGCCAGTTTTTCAAAGGTCTTTCTGTTAAAAAAACAATTTAATAACCGAATCTCCCTTCCTCAGAACATGATACAATAAAGACAAACGAAACACGTTTCTGGGAAACACGCGCGGTTTTGTAACAGTGTAATGTTGTACCGGAATAATTGGATAGTATTTATCAAAGTTACCTATTTTCTAACAGGAGTTCACGCCAGATGAAGGAGTTGAGTTTAAGGCATCAAACACAAAGAACATGTTGCCAAATGAATACGCTTCTACACTATTTATATAGTGCATTTTGGGCCAAAGCGTTCTTTTTAGGCTAAGAATTGTCAGACCACATAACGAAACATCTTCAGAAACAGATCATTTAAACAAATGGCTACAAATTACTTCCTACCCAAAAACCAACAATGTCAATTGTTGTAGCAGTTTTGAGAGTTAAATGCTACCAACCTTATTTTCAACATGTATCACTATATGTTTGTCACTGCATAATGTACAATTACATTAAATAAGGTAATTAAGGTACAAAACATATTTATAATTATACATGTTCCCTTCATTAACATACTTTTGGAGCCTTACGATATCAATGTACATGTTGTCATTAATCTGCTGAATGTCCTCGTGTGTACAACCATCGACATCAGATATGAAAAAATATAAGAATAAGGAGACTACATGCACCCTAGAATAATTCTGCTAGTTGCTAAGAGAAACTTTAACAAGTTAGCTCCCATCTTTATAATGGACAAATGTTTCGCGCCACTCAATGTATTGCAACTCACTTACCGTCTGTAGACGTAGTTAGCTTGATACAACAGCTAACGAGCATCTATGGAGCTATAGCGATGGTAAACTGTATTAGCCTGATGGTTTGCAAACGATGTGCCATACTGTTGCTTACCTTGACACTACTAGCAAGTCTCACGTCCTTTTCTAAATCGTTTTCCCTCAAATAATGTTTTAACAAACTATGTCGTTCTTGGATTCCACGTCATTGCATGATACTACTCATAATATTTTCTTTCTTGGTCATCCCAAATTGGTAGCTTGGTTTAGGGTTTAGCGCCTATATTATAACATTTCCTTTTATTCTTGGTCAGACATGTTGGTATTGTTAGAATATGTGTATTTTAATATGCAATAGTTTAAAAGAAAAAAGTACAAACTACCAATCACACAACATTTACCAACTGCTGTGCACATAAACATTATGTCACAAGGCAAACAAAATGTAGTATAACGGTGTGGACAAATTCATTTTTATAATGTTATTTAGATAAAGACAGAATCTGCACACAACATTTTGAATATTCAGAGAAATAGTTTGGTATCATATTGTTTTGTTGTCTATACTCGTCTGGACTACAGAAATATAAGAAATAAATTAAGATTGCTGTTGGTGTGGATAAGACCTTGGTATAATGAAATACGGGTGCTAGCTCACTGTTCAGCTCATCACTCTGCCCATGTTGCCCAAAATTGCAGCACTTCAATAAAAATGGACAGATTGAACTTCTGACCCTCTGGTAGGTATGCTGGCACTGCAGATGGGGGCATGAATGTGAAGCTGGCACGCTGCCCTAATGCTGATTATGAAGAGGGTCTTTCCCTTGCCAAGGTCTCTGATCTGAGCTTTCCCCCTTCTCCTTTCAGCCCAAAGTGCATTGCTTTGTGAAATGAGCTCCAGCTAAATCTTGTCACATGGTGAGAGAGACAAAGTCATGCAAGCAGGACATTGATGCTTAATGGAACGAGGTTTCATTCATTTCTGGATATATGGATATAATATTGGGCTATCTGCTTAGAAATAAAACACTGAATAAAATATTAGGTCATGGAGAACTCATTACATAGTGTGGGAATGTTTATCCAACAGGTAATGGTCGTAACAATCAGGTTTGCCTCACTAGCACATCTGGTCATTTGCAGAGGTAGTTTGAGAAGTTCAGAGCTCTTTAGAAACTCCAGAGATAGCTGAGCACTACCTCAAAAAAAGCAATATGAGCAGCTTTTGTCATTTTTTGTTCTACTTTCTGTCCAAAACCATGACTGTCTGGATAGCAGGTGCAAATTATCTCTTGTCTTCTCCTTAGTCCCCGCTGGGTGCTTCAGGGAAAGAAGAAAGGGAGAGAAACAGCCAAAGATGGCCAGGGTCAACTCCATCGAGCTAATGAGGAAACCAGTATGGCTGCTAAGCGCGCTTCAATCCCCCAAGCTCACTGGATTTATGGGTAATTATGCACATATTCATTAAATCAATATGTTAATGAACCTGACACCACCCACTACGCAGGGGTCAGGAAAATAAGGCACAAGTTAACAGTAACAAGGCTCGAAGGATCCTTCTGGAAATTCCACCTGCCTAAGTACACACTTCAAAGGTGAGTACATGTCCCAAAAGCCTTGCAGGTAAGGTAAGTGAAAAAATACATTATTGCTAATAAAATCAGTATTAGTATTAGGGAATAAAAATAACAAGGTCTTAAAAACAAGTTTGAATATCTCAAGTTATCTCAAATACGCAACCCTTTGGTGTGCACTTACTGTATGTACTAACCCCTTCAATTTAAAGGGTAACTTCATCCCAGCTCTCCCACCTAATATACTAATTACTAATATTGTCAGAGATGCATTAGTGTGATAAAGATACAACATTGCCTCAATACAACCTAAAATGTAGAATTGACTTCCTCAGCATTGATCATGTCCACGTAGTGTTCTGTGCCTGGTATAATGTTTGCCACGTCCCCCTGTGGGGATCTGGCCCCTCCAGCGCTCGACATCTCCGGCCTTCTAGGCGCCACCGTTCCCCTGCATTGCCCTGTTTCCCTCTCTGTGTGTGAACACACCCCAATCCCTGATTACCCGCACCTGCTCCTCGATATCAGTGTATATATGTTCCCCTGTCTCCCTGTGTCCGTGTGGGTTATTGTTACGTGTTGCATGTTTCTGGCAACGAGACACATTTGATTTGGCATAGTGCCTTATGCTCCTCACTTCACACATTACTCGAGAGATACCTTCTGCGGTCTAAATAAACAACCTTTTAAATTGACTCCTGCGTCTTGGTCCTTCTTCCACAAGACGCCACAATGTTAAATCTTTTGGGACAAGTCTGGGGTTTGTTTAACATGGTGTGGCATTCGGGAAGTGTGTTTGTAGTTTAGAGAAAATGTTGTGATAATTCCAAGAAATCTACACTTAAATTTCTAAGCACTTTTGAGCTGATACTGTTGACATGACAAAACAGAATTTTCAGAAAATCCAACAGTGTTTAGGGGAGTTTTTTAAAGGACTTGATGATTTTGTGGTGTCTGGACCGTGCAAAGTTTAAAGGCATGTTCCAAACGCTCTCCCAGGGGGCCATAGTGGAGTACAGTGGGTTGAGTCTGTTTCCTGGTTGCGGTATTCCGACAACGCCCGTTGGTCCATGCTTGAGGTGAGTTGTCGGACGATGTGTGTGCTAAGTTATCAGTTGTTAAATTGCTGTGGGATACTGGCTTGCTTACTTGATAATAATAAAGGCCATAAATAACTTGGGTCTTGTTAACTGCTAGCTTGCTAAAGATGTCTAGCCATAGCAAATAATGCATTTACGAATTCAGCCCATGGTAACCTAAGTTGACCACTTTTACGAGAAGTTTGTTTAGCAAATTGCTTTAATTATGACAGAATCCATGAAACAACTGTGTGTTATATAACACTGTGTATGGACACCGCCAGATGTACTGGGATTAGGATAGTAGGGAAACAGTGGCCCCGGCTGTGGACCCTACTGGTCTACAGGCACCATTGGAGGGGTGACTGTACAACAGACAATAGCTCCTAGCAGGGTTGCCAGATGTCATTAACCGTATACCAATAAATAGTCCATGGACTCCCAAATGCAATTTTTTAAATACAATCCTATCTGTAAATCTACCCACCCAAGCCCATGTTTGTTTGCACACTGCAAGTAAAGATATCCCAATTGAGCGGAAACCCCCCATCTGGAAACATTGGCTCCCAGCAGGATACTTCCGATCTATCTGTATAAAGCGTGTAGGCTGACCATATTAGCACTATTAAGTTCATTTACTGCTTAATATTCTAAACGTTGCCGTTGGTAGGAGAGTTTAGTATGTCAGATGAGTTTCCAAATCTCAAGGATTCTCTCTACCTGCCTTATGCCCTTTGTTTCGTTTCTCATGTCACTTCATCTGTGATTATCTAAAGACACTTTGCAGTCTTTCAAATGATGGAAAATGGAGTAATCAGATAATAGAAAATGATTATCTGCAGAAATGTGTGGAGGGAGATGGACAGTTAATAGGAGTATGAGTAAAATAAGGCTTTGAGAGTTAGGAAAGAATTTGCACTTCTTGAACGAATGAGGTGGAGACAATTCTGATAAAAGTTTCATGAATACAACTAGCTTTGAGTGAATATTTCATAGTCCTACAACTGTTCCCCCACAGTGAAAGTACGTAAGCAGCGGCTGCCGTTGCTTATGTTCCTTCTAGCTGTCACATGTACTCATAAAGTGCTGTACTGCACTCTTCGTTCAACAAACAGCGTGATGCAGAGGGATTCTATTAAAAGCAAACTTGTTAATCTGGGCAAAAATCCACAAAAGACTGAAAAACCCAAACAACTCAAATTATATTTCTTAAGTATTTTTTTTTTTTTTATCAATATACCATTTTTGTTCTGTATAAGTGTCACATTTCTATAACAATAAATAGCCAAATAGTGTTTAATGAAAACTTTATCCTCTGTTACAGACAACTTTTTTAAACAGAATACAAAAGTTCTGTAGGACTGTCTTTTCAAACAATGATTCCAATCTATTTAAAAAATGTAGGACATTTCATAGTAGCTTTCTGTCATTAATGAACACCTATCTTCTTAACACTTTTGCAAAGATCTGATCAAAACAGAAACAGCGGTCACTAATGAATATACCTTATAATAATGTACAGCCATACAATAATGTGGATGCTGCAACTCCAAACTTTCAATGGGTTAATGTTAGCACAATGATCATTTCATTCCCTCCAGGTGCTAAGTAATTGGTGTCGACCAAATTATAACTCCAGAAATGCCAGTGACTTAAAAACAAAGAAGAGAGTAATGTTTTATATGTAGTCGTCCACACTAAATATAAACACTTTTATATTTGACTCTCGCATTTACACTGCTTGAACATTGTTTCTTTAACCTAGCATTCACAAAACATTTCAGTCTGCTTAGCTTCAGTTATGTAATCATTTCCTTAGAAAATTTTCTACTAAATTGTTTTATTAAAATCGTCATAAAACAATGTTTATTTGAGTCAGTTACTGATGACCAAATAATTACACAGTGTTTTTGAAATGACAAATAAAAAAATGGATCATGGCCAGTACTCTTAAATGATTAGGCTACACCGTATTGATAGAAAAGCGTGTATAAAATAACTCTGGTCAAAATAACTCATCACAAGGTTAAAAAAAGAATCTCCTCAATCCCTTTCAAGAAGTATTTATGAATGCTGAGCTATAACATGAAGAAGGGGCCCAGTACAGAGGACCTGATTTCATATCTTTAAAAGGCCAGATGAGGGGACCCCCCCCCAACCTACCCACAGTCACTTTCAGATGAAATATTAATCATGCCTTTTGTAGTGAATTCTCGTAAGAAAATGTCCACAATATTTTGACGGGAAAAGGAACTGACTATTCTGATGCTCAATCTCTTGAAGTATGATCTCCTTTCCTTAAATATGTAGAAAAATCTTTAAAGTTGTGAAGTAAGGTAGAATTAAAGTGAAGTAAAATGAGAAACACCATAAACATTATAAAAAACAAACATTATACAACATTCTCAAGCCATAAGAAAGAGACTTGATGACTGGGAACAATAAAGGATATCTTTTACACAAACATTTTGGGTTTAAACTTGCCAATATGTTTTCGGCGGCTCTTTGTGTTTAGGCTTGAAGTGTCAGCCAAACCGAAACACCAGCTGGTGTCGCAGTTGCTGTCTCTGTGAAGATAAAACCAAAATGCATCATGGGTCGGTTACTAACTGATCTCAGGTGGTGTCAGCAGGTTGTTGCAAGATTGCTCTGAGACCATCCGCTGGCCCAGAACAATCAACATTTGTTTTTTATAAACTCACAATGCCCAGATTTCTCTGGGGAGAAAATTGACAACCAATGAGGACATACAATATGGGGAAATATTTGGTTTGAAGTATAATTCTGCAGAACATCAATGGCTTACTGTACGTTCCATTATACATAATATTTGTAGGTATCCTAATATATATTTGAGAAATTACCCCTGAAGGCAGATGTACAAAGAACACATTGGAAAACACATCCATAACATGGTAAACATACCCTATACATTTTTGGGTAGTTTGTTCAGTAGTTCATTTCCTATATCGGAAAACAATATAAGTAAACCCACAATTGTTTTTTCATTCATATCTTTACAAATGTCTACAAAAACTGTCCTTACATTTAGTTTGTGTGCACCATTCAGCAAGAACCATAACATGTTCCGTAGACTCTCAAGTCTAAAAACAAATGTATTACGCTTTTGTTGTTTGTGAAGACACCTTCAGAAAACAGCTGCCAACAACAAAAAAACTGTTTATCTAGCTCCAGACCAACTTGCTTTCATAAAAAACTTGTAGCTCCAAAGAATGTGGTACTAAAGAAGTATTTGTGGTGTATTTTTATTCTGTAGGCTTTAACTTTGATGAAAACCTGCAAACACCATATTCTATGCAATATGGTAAATTAATTCCTTATAGTGCTGGATACACACACAGAGCTACAACCGAATGTGATGCCATCTAAGGGGACTGAACGGTAACTTCAGAGAGTTTAAAGCATGGTTTTGGCTCTGTTTCTGTCTTCTATTGGTATGACATACCTGTCATTTTACAATTGGAATAAACATTTGGAGATGAAAGACTGAGAGTACATGGGCTTACCTCACAAATCTTTGTGTAGAGTAGAAAGACAGTTTTAAGTGATAAAATGTCTGCAGGTAGTCTCACTGATGGATCAGGGCAGGAGTGTGGGTGGTGAAAACAATGTAATTGATGTTAAAGGGCAACACAGCATCACTGTGTATGCGATTGGGGAAATAAAGAATCTTTGTTCAATTAGGCTTTTCTCACCTTCACTAAGCATATTGTAAAAAAGATATTAAGCAATCGGTTCATATTTAGTAAGACCGTGATGGGTGCGTAGCAAAATGACACACCAAGGTGCAGGAATGTAGATACTGGTCATTTATTTAAGGCCCTTTAAGAGAAAACATCACATCCGTGACGAATAATATAAGTCACAGAATAGGACCCCAAACGTAGTCTCGACCGATCACACAAAACAAGAACGCACACGGAACCGGACCAGGAGGGGGCACATCCCCAGACGGAGATGTGACAAACACATTGTTGTTGCCACACTCGCTTGCATTTGTTTTCTAGTATTTCTTCTCAAACATGACCACTGATTGCTTGGTAAAGAAATTAACTATATAAGTAATATGTTGAAGGAAAAAGTATTTTTGTGTTGTTGTGATCATACCAATTAAGTCTAACTAACTCAAACGTCTTAGTCATTAGAATAGTGGAGTATGCCGCGTCCAGGATACAAATGTTAATTCTGACTTGTAGAGGGGTTGTTTGGGATTTCTGAATGCATATGCAAAGTTGCACTGCTTCTTTGGATCAGGCATGCAGATGGGCACCCTAACTTAGGTTAATTTGGCCCCACCAATCTTTGGGCCTGGTGAATCATATCCACCACGCCCTGCACTGACTAGTGTGCATTGGCTCTATACAGCTCCTTGAGAAAATCTGAGAAAAAAATACACAATATTGTAATGAGAATAGTTCTAATGGGCTTTTTTTTATGTTTTAATTGTATGTTTCCATATTTTGGAACCCAAATTCATCACTGAACCCTGTACAGTTCATAGCTGCTCAACACTAACTAAGTGATTTGCCAAACACAGGACAAACAACCTGAGAAAGATGGTCATGTTGGTGCAAAATGCAGATACAAATCGATGTTGGGATGGAAAAAACAGCTGATGCTGAATAGCAGTACTAAATCACTGTGGTGGATCCAATCACGTTAATGCAGAGGGAAGAAAGGTAGGGAAGAGACAAGATAAAGCTATAAAAGCTGAGGTAAGTAAACAGGTCCTTTTTAAGTAAGTGGCCCAGAAGAGGGACATAATATATAACATCGGTTGTAGTGAGCAGAACAATGTTTCCCAGTGAAGAAAAACTTGAGAATTTGAGCAACCCAACAATGTGGAAAAAGACAGGAATAGTTGGGTCACAATTTACGTTGAATACATGGTTTCTGCTATCAAGACATTGTCTGTATGGCAACATATGTTGCTTCCAACCCAATATATATGGTTCAGTATTAATGGTGCCTTCACAGATGTGCAAGTCATCGATGAAATGTGCAATTATGCACCCCCATTCCATCACAAATGCTGGCTTTAAAACTCTGCCCTGATAACAAGCTGGATGGTCTCTCTCTTTGTTAGTCCGAATTAGACAACGTCCATGATTCCAAAAAATCATTTAACATTTTTATTTCTTAGATCACAGGACAACTTGGGCCCAGATAAGGCAGCAGTGTTAACTGATCTTGTTTATATATTGTTACTTTTTAGTATGGTAGAGTTTTAACAACATGCTGTGTTTTCAAAAGTGAGCCCTTGCAGTGATTTCAACTCCAGAATCATGTCTGTTTTTAAAGTAGAGGGCTCAAAGATCAGAAGGATCCATTATTAGTTTTTTGGCATTGTCCCTTGTATACAGAGATTTACCCAATCATCCAATCATGTTACCGATCTCTTGCCAAATGACCTTATTAGTTGTGTGATTTTCGACCAGGTTGTTTTAGGGTTAGGGGTCACTTTTCTAGTTTTTTTGTCCAACGTGTTCCTGGCATCAAAGTGGACATATAAAATGTCTAAATTTCAATACTTGGGTATAAATGATTTGCACAGTTTTTGTTAATTTTACGCAGTGTCCCAACTTTTGTAAACAAGGTAGCTGGATTAAACATGGTTTGGCTTTTTGGCTCATTCATTAACCTGTTCTAGCACAAGTATCACCGTGTAAGAATTACAAATACCCTAACTAACTAACCCTAACCCTTGTTAATGATGCGTCGGTTAATATGAGAAAGAGCTCTTACATACCATCTCTTGAATGGACTACAGTATGCTATGGATACATTTGATTAATCTTTAATAACTTATTTGGGGAACCTGCTCCAGCCCAATGTCTAAAATGCCTACAGATGTGTAACATGTGATAGATATGCAGAGAACAGTTTTCGTCAGTCTGTGCAACACTGCATGGATCTTTACTGCGTGTATCAGAAATGGCGATCGGGTGTGTTCTCCCTGTGTTGGCAATAAGCCTGGCAGCACTGGCCTGTGACTCTTTTAGCTCCACCACAGACACAGGAGACTTGGACTGAGCGATGATAACTGGGAATATGGCGTTGCATGTGGCCAGCAAAAAACTGCAGGCAGCTCGTTTTCTCCCCTATCCTTATCTGTGCGCCAGGCATTGCCGCGGATTATTGAGCGTGTCAACCGTCCCGGTGGAAACAATGCACATTTTCTACCACCCTCGGCCGGGATTGTTTTCCTCGGCTATTTCCTTCCTCCCTCGTCTGAGGGAAAAGATGGCGTTCCCAGTTGGCAGCTGCTAGAGTGCGCCGCCTCACTGCAACGAAATAAGACAGAACAGTTCCAGTGAGAAAACGTGGCGGCTGTCAGATTCTGACAAGTGAAAGCTGATGAACCCTGGAATCCGGGCCTCGTTTGGAGCAAGCCGACGTTTTATTCGGTGCCGAGGCCACGCCTCCATCAGAAGGATCACAGATGTTGGTGTAGGGGCGGTTGTGCCAATGTCCAGACGTTTAAACCACGGGTGATGAGGCGTTGTGATGAAGCCGGTGGAAACAAAGAGCAGGAACCCAAACGGGTCAGAGGAGGCTGGGTAAAGAATCGGAGGAAGCGCCCCAACGGTTTGTTGGGCCTCTTCCGGAGATATGCTGAAGGCGAAAGAAACGCAATCTTTAAAAGAGAAGATACATTGTGGGGCAAAATGTTTAAAAGGGAGGGATGTGTCGTCAGTGATGTTGTGTCCATTGTCTACCTTAATAACTATCACAAAGGGTAAAGAAAGTCACCCAAACCCAGTCACTTGCATGTCTTACTTGAAATCTTTGCTGGGGTATTAAAATTGTATATTTTCATTTATGTATAATGCCTGTAACGATCCTTGGGAGGCAGTGAGGGATCAAAAGCACGGAGCCTCACATTTATTAAAGGTACAGGTAGGCACATCCAGGAGAATAGTGAGGGAGGAACCAGGCAGGAGTCCAATCCAGGGTAGTCCAACAAGATAGGGCTAAAGTAATAGAGGAGTAAACAATGGACATAGAATGAGATCAGGCTAGAGGTCGGGAACAGGACATCTGATGGGCACAGGCCAGCAACTGGCTAAAGGCCTAGTAAACGAGGATGGACAAAACCGATTCAATACACAGACAGGCACAACAATAGAAACTGATATCAATTAGGAATAGCACACAACTACAGAGAAAATGTGTACTGAATGGAACTAAATAGTGGATCTAAATATAAACAAGTGAGTAAACAAGTGACTAGAACTCCAGGGAGTGTGATCTGAGGGGTGAGATTTGTTCAAGGGATTGGTGGCGTGTTCAAAAGAATTGGTGGCGTGTTCAAAAGAATTGGTGGCGTGTTCAAGGGATTGGTGGTGTCAGAGTTTAAGACTATAAATGCAATGCAGAGTACTAACACACGTGCGCAAAGAGAAAGATGTACACCCCATCAATACCCCATGTGTCCTGTCCATCAAAGGAGATGCATTTTGGGACCATGTCAAAGGTACAAAAGCTGTTGTAATTTAAGGACAAGCCAGAAGAAGCCAACAGTGGCATGTTCAAGGGAATGAGTTGCTTTTGCTAGATTGGTGGCGTGTGCATTTGTAAGGAGGAATTAAAGTAATTTATATAATCGTACACACAAAAATATTATTTTATTATGCACTATTTCTGAAGTGTGGATGAATATGAAAACATATTCATCCACAATGAAAACATATTCAACCACACTGAAAACATATTCATCCACGCTTCAGAAATTCCATAATCAATTTAAAAATTTTGTATGTATGAGGAGTGAGTTGTGTTCCAGGGATTGGTGATGTGTTCAAGGGATTGGTGATGTGTTCAAGGGATTGGTGATGTGTTCAAGGGATTGGTGATGTGTTCAAGGGATTGGTGATGTGTTCAAGGGAGTGAGTTGCTTTTGTCCGATTGGTGGCCTGTGCATTTATGAGCTGGCATGGGACGTTAAAATACCACCGTATTGTTAAATATCTCTTGCTGATTGGCTATAAGTTGACAGGGTCACATCTGTAGCAACAAAAACATCAATATTATTTGATAATAAACTGTATTTGTTATTCAGTCACAAAAAAATTATATTGTAGGTCAAATCTATTATTATTGCTATACTTAAGCCTGAAATAGACATTGTGTGTTAATGGTCTAATTATTTTATTAATATATCTTCAGATTGGCCTTAACATTACAGACTGACCTCTTAATGAGCTTTACCATTTTTCAACACAAAACTGTCATGTAACGGGGTTGAGATTAGGGTTCCATATGTATTTTAGAATCAAAGTCCCACCAAGATTTACATCTCATTGCATGTAATTATGTAACCAAAACATTCAATATATGTAGCATAATAATCTTATTTTTTACCAAACTCATTTCACAACACACATAGAGAAATCTAAAAATACAATCATGTAAACTAAACATTTTCCAAGAGTATGTATACCAGAACAGCTGTAACTACAGCAGTGTCAGCACGGCTATCTTTGTGTGTGTTGAGTAGTTCAGGTGTTGGTGAAGGAAATGCTTTTGTTTGATATGCCGTGTTCATTCATGAGAGTCTGGCCCACACTTCTCTCACACTCCGAGATGCCACACACTGTGGGAGTGGAATCATCTCAAGGGTTTCACCAAACTGATACCAATGACTGTCATCCCAAGAAGGCCAGAAAAATTGGTTTGGTCCAATTTGATGCATACACTTCACTTGTACACTTGTTTCATCCGTGCTGAGGATGATGCCTGGACAAAGTACAGCATCATATTTTAATAAACACCCTTTCCAGAGAGGATCTGGAGATCCCCACTGGATTTCCTACACTGGATTTCCTGCACTGGATTTCCTACACTGGATTTCCTACACTGGATTTCCGACACTGGATTTCCTACACTGGATTTCCTACACTGGCGGTGGGTTTTCCTCATTGGCTGGCTGTTGTCCTGCCGTAAATTGAAGTGCTGGGTGTTAAAGCAAGAACAATGGAGCTAGGGTGATGACCTGGAGTATTGACATTGTAGAAGGCACGGCTTTTATTGGGCTGGGCATCATATCCTTTGCAAGTTCAACCTGAACACTCTTCACACAGAATTACAAAACCGATGTGTTTGTCTCATTAAGGGCTTTGTAAAACTCCTGTGCATCTTGGATATCACGGCCCTTAGCTACCAACCTGTCCTCAATCCCCTTCACGTTCCCCCCACACTATCATGAGCGATCTACAGGAAATAAATGTTGTTACCTCACACCACTAGCCTACCTGCCACCCCATATTCTTACACAAATAACGTTTGGAACACATTAAAGCATGTTTTATGTCATAAAATATAATGATTTCTCAAAAGATAATATTAATAATAACACATTTTTCTTTATGGAATATTCCTCAATAAAGTGAAACACTCAACCCTGTCACAGGTTTACAACTCTGTCACAATGAAATACGTCACAGGGTTGAGTGTGACAGGGTTGTGTTTTTTGGCTCAAAATGGCCAATACTTCTAATGTGGTAGAGGGCAAAACACCAGATGGCAAGCATGACATTAATACATTATGTATATTTATAGATTAAAGTGTTGCGACCTAATACTTGAAATATGCTTAAATGGTCAGAGGGACTGAAATATAACCGTAGCTCAAAAATGACCCAGCAACCAAAGCATTACTTTTTTAACAGTACGACCGAAGCTTGATCTGGCACCGCAATCCGTCCCAACCCTCAAAAATATTTGGGTTAAATCAATGGCTTGTTTAGGTCTTAAGGGACAAGGAAGGGATAAGGCAGAGATAAGGAGAGCTCAATTGTCTGTGACCACCACCTGCAAAACCATTCTCTTTTTGGGGGAAGTCTTGCTGTTGCCTCTTCAATGCATCTGTTGTCACCTTCAATTGCATTGAAACTGACAACCCTGATTCACAATCGCTTATGTTTCCCAACTGCAACGATTGATAACCCTGAAGTTGAATTGACTTGATGTTATACAGTGATGATCACGTGTCCCCTTGTGTTTCTGATTGGTGTGGTAAATAGAGGAATATAGCTGGGGTGAGGAAGAGGACTAGTGGTGAAGAGGACAGTTTGATACTATTTTGAACTTTGTGTGGTGAGCCTTCTGTCGCCTAGAGCCGCTGATGCACCACCCAAGTGGGTCCAGTCAAGCCATGACCTCACCGTCTCCATGGCCTGTCGATGCACCATTCAGAGGGTTGAGTCGGCTGGCCTGTCATAATATGTTTCTTTAGTTTTTTTCCTGACGAATTTCATTAAGCGCCGGGTACGTTAAATAAATAAATACTATCAACCATGTCCTCCGTGCATCAAGTTCTTTGTGTACTTTCAATTTCCCATTCAAAGTCGCTGTCACTCAAAAGCTCAGTCAGTTATCTCAATGAACACATCTCTTGCCTCAATCTCTCTCTCTAGGGATCCATTATCACTGTGCTTTCCCTTGAAGCGGCAAAGTTTGCCAGCATAAGTCTTTTAAAGCCTCCTTTCATATGTAAACATTGAGGGAGTGTAAATAGCATCTTGGTTTCCCTCTGCCTGACTGAACCTCCCTCTCCACTCCTTCCTGTTGACACCCCGCTCTCGCTTTGTTGGTGGGGATCTCAAGGCGGAATGATTATGCTCCTTATCAAACAGATGACACACGGCGAGTAATCTGGTGTCAGATTTGTGACGTGCTGCGTGGAAGTAAAATCAAAGCCTTCTTTTTTGCTCCCCCCCCACACACACTCAGTTCCCAAACAGACCTCAGTGATCAATTAAGACGGAGCACCTCCTTTGGAGTGGGGTGAAGGAGGGGGGAGCGCAGGGTACTCAAAGCCCAACATGACTGGCACCGATGTCTCGTGGGAAAACGTGGGAAACGTAAGGCTGTGAGGTGTGAAGAGGAAGATGTAGGAGCTGATGAGGTGGTGGTAGAACCTCGCATTAGCATGAGCCAGTGACGAATGTAAAGAATATATGTAAATGTTGCCGACAATCAATGACCAAGTGTATTTTTTATTTATTTTTAGTATCTTATTCAGTAGAAATGCGCCTAACTATCCAATGACAACTGTGTGGAGTTTGTGACTATGCAAGTACATGAGATACAGAATTATGCCTAATAATTCTTTAGTAGAAATGTGTTAAGTGTAAAATCCACAAAACATTACACGTTGTGTTGTACTGTGCTTGTCAGGTGATCCCTCTTTTGGTATTTGGAAGTCTGTCTGAAACATATAGGATCATTCAGGAACCATCAAAATCCAATCAAACCAGGAAAATCAGAAACCATCGAAATCCAATACTTCTGCTTGATCGACTAGATGGTAAAGGCTTTGCATAACTTTTCAAAATAGTAGATTAAACTATTCATTGAAACGTGTATATATATATATATATATATATTATTTTATACTGTGCTTGTGGAAAGTATTGAGTATTCCTTTGCTTTCTCCAAATTTTTATAATAATCCATAATGACATTAATCCGTAATGACATTGCTAGAAACGTGTTCCAATTGCTTGAGATTAAAGAACAGAAATATCCCAAGTAATTAAGTAGTCAGACACTTTGTTCAGAAACTTCTTTGGCAGCGACCACAGATTCAAAACTTCTTCGGTATGCCAATGACTCTAGCACCTCTGAATTTGGGCAGAGTCTCCTCCCTGATCAGAGAGTTCCTTGGCAGTCAAATTCTAAAACTTGACGTAGATACAATGTGTCATAATAGCTTATTAGTTCTGACTCCGATCAGCTTGTCAAAACATCTTACAAGCAATGCTGTTGTTTACATTATTTTGGAATGAATGACTGTTCCCTATCAACTAATTGCTTGGTTGATTCATTGCATTAGTGAGTTGTAGCCCTCAGGCTTGATAATGGATCTGTTTCGGTATGACTCATATACCAGAGGCTTACGTTAAATGCCACAGTCTCTCCAAAACAAATAGGCTATTTTTAGCCCCTTGTGATTGCAGCATTCTCCTCCCACCCCACCATCTTATCCCGGTTAATTAAAATGTAATTACTTTGTTGTTGTTTTTTAGATAAACATGTGACAATTTGGAGAAATATCCATCGCGCGAAATAGCACACCAGAGATACATTACCCAAGACTTTCTCCCTCAACCCCTAAGATATTCTTAGACCTGTGCAAACACATACTTAACGGGTAAGCTCTTCTATAAAGGCTGTTGTATCCTTGCATTGTTTGTTTTGTTAAATCAAATTTCTCCGCTTACGTGGGGAGCACTGGCCTCCTTCCAGGGCTCATCGGCAGGTGTGTTTGGATGTCAAGGCCTTTTCACATAGCCCGCGGAGCTATTCCAAGTTCCCTACTATGTACAACACATTTCCTAGCTAGCCGGTCCCACTGTTTTGGACAACACAGTGATGCATCACAATGCGGCCCACAATTTTAAGTGTGTTCCGTCAACGATGGCACCGCTTCATAAATAGAACAGCTTTTACCATTTCTCCGCCTTGCAGGAGGATTTCAGGTGCACAAGCACCCACTGACTGAACTGCCCAGGCTTCCCTGTAAATGAATGGGCCACAGCTCCCAGCAATTACTGTCTGCGAGTGGCTGGAGGTGGAACCACACGACTGTCTAATGTTCAGCATCACTGTCAGGAAAACATTTCCTGTAATCAATGAAAGCAGCTTTGTTCTTTTCATTGCATCCTCCGGTAATGAGCAAAGATAGACTTGGTTCTGTATTCAGCTGGCTGACACTTGGCACAGAGCCAAAGAAACAATATCATTGGTGAAAACATGAATTGGCTGATATAATGGGGGGGATATTATTTGGGCTGTTGTAATAAAATAAAATCAAAATTTTTGTATTCAAATGACTAATTAGAATTCAAATAACTAATTTAATTGTGTTAATAATTTAAGTGTTGTCTCAAAAAACAATATGTTGCATGTCTTCATCAAAACTTTCTGAAGTCACCTGTCTCTTTGGCCAGACAGGCATGAAATAATAATGTTCCATTACCCCTAGTTCTCTGTATGTTCATGAAAACAAACATATTTTTGTCTCCATCAGACTCATGTGAATCTGTCTATGTAAGTCATTCAGGTATTATCTTGTTTTGTCCAAGTTAAAAGTTCAGAAAAATGTTGTATCATTCAACCTTTGTTATAACAGTGCCAGAGGTTTTCTTTTGTGGCACAGCTGGAACAGCTCCGTCTAAATAACGGACTTCGCTCTACGCAATTGGAACCAAACAACCTGCCTACCTGGTAGTTCTTCTATAATGTTTGATTTATGTTATGTACAATAACAATAAAGGCACATTTTACAGCAGTTTCACCTTTCACCTGGAAACAATAGATACTGTAATCATAACCTCATTATACTATTAGGTTCTACAGGTTCATATCTAGGAGGATTCATGTCCAATTTGACCTTAAGACAGTTTCATTCCAGCTCCCAATAGTGAGTAAGCCCTTTTTCGCCCCCTTTGACCTTAATAAAGTATTTGTGCTATTCAGAGAGCTGGGCTCTCCCATAGTGGATATATATTTGGTAGGAGTCAGAGAGCTGGGGATTCATACCATAGTGGATATATACATGGTTGAAGTCATAGAGCTGGGGATTCATACCATAGTGGATATATACATGGTAGGAGTCAGAGAGCTGGGGATTCATACCATAGTGGATATATACATGGTTGAAGTCATAGAGCTGGGGATTCATACCATAGTGGATATATACATGGTTGAAGTCAT
>JACXGK010000673.1:32363-47673 GCA_016801125.1 Novumbra hubbsi
AGAGCTGGGGATTCATACCATAGTGGATATATACATGGTAGGAGTCAGAGAGCTGGGGATTCATACCATAGTGGATATATACATGGTGGGAGTCAGAGAGCTGGGGATTCATACCATAGTGGATATATACATGGTTGAAGTCATAGAGCTGGGGATTCATACCATAGTGGATATATACATGGTAGGAGTCAGAGAGCTGGGGATTCATACCATAGTGGATATATACATGGTGGGAGTCATAGAGCTGGGGATTCATACCATAGTGGATATATACATGGTGGGAGTCAGAGAGCTGGGGATTCATACCATAGTGGATATATACATGGTGGGAGTCATAGAGCTGGGGATTCATACCATAGTGGATATATACATGGTGGGAGTCAGAGAGCTGGGGATTCATACCATAGTGGATATATACATGGTGGGAGTCAGAGAGCTGGGGATTCATACCATAGTGGATATATACATGGTGGGAGTCAGAGAGCTGGGGATTCATACCATAGTGGATATAAACGTGGTAGGAGTCAGAGAGCTGGGGATCCCCAAAGGGAGGGGATCATGCTCTGCTTTAGTATGTCATCATCTTGAGAAGAGGCTTCCTTCGGGGACAACAGCCATGCTGACCGATTTGATGCAGTGTGCAGCGTACGGTTTGAGCACTGACAGGGTGGCCCCCCCACCCCCTCAACCTCTCCAGCAATGCTGGCAGCACTCAGACGCCTGTTTCCCAAAGCCAACCTCTGGATGTGACGCTGAGCACGTGCACTCAACTTCTTTGGTCGACCATGGCGAGGCCTGTTCTGAGTGGACCCTGTCCTGTTAAACCACTGTATGGTCTTGGCCACCGTGCTGCAGCTCAGTTTCAGGGTCTTGGCAATCTTCTTATAGCCTAGGAGGCCATCTTCATGTAGAGCAACAATTATATTCTTCAGATCCTCAGAGATTTTTTTTTTCATGAGGTGCCATGTTGAACTTCCTGTGACCAGTATGAGTGTGCGAGCGATGACACCACATTTAACACACCTGCTCCACATTCACACCTGAGACCTTGTAACACTAAAGAGTCACACCAGGGAGGTGTGGGCCCAATTCGGACATTTTCACTTGGGGGTGTACTCACTTTTGTGGCCAGCGTTGTAGACATTAATGGCTGTGTGTTGAGTAATTGTGAGGGGACAGCAAATGTACACTGTTAAACAAGCTGTACACTCACTACTTTACATTGTAGCGAAGTGTCGTGTCTTCAGTGTTGTCCCATGAAATGATATAATGAAATATTTACAAAAATGTGAGGGGTGTACTCATTTTTTTACTGTATATATAGTTGATTTTCTAAGGGAAACCTATGAAATAAGGGATAGATACATAGAGACTATGTTCTAACATAACAGCTTGCATTTAACCAGAAAAATACAATAAAATGCATTGTTCATTTCATGTTGGGAAACAAAAGTGGATGCTTGAATATATTGTGGCATATTGTGGCATTTTGCCCAGTGGCAGAATATCATGGCGATTAAGTGTTGTCAGTTTTGTGCCTAAAATGTGTGATTAGTGAATTTCAAATGTTTACAATGCCTTCCTCAATTGGGTTTGCTCAGCTAAGGCTTAAGCCTGTCATTACTGATGGGATGAGGTTGCTCTAGAATCTTTGTGCCATAGATGTAGAAGTGCTTCAAAATAACGAACCTCCTTTTGCCCTTGTCTGAGGTATGTTGTACCACAAGACTGCACTTTATGGATACCTAACACAATTAAATATGGTGTATGTGTAGCCATCTAACCACTGATGAATCTGAGTGGCTCAACAAACCTCACCAGCCTTTGTGATGTGAACTGGTATTTTACCAAGAAGGGAATGACATTTACACAGGTTAGTTTGAGTTTCCCCACAATGCATTTATGCTTGTACCCAAGAGGAGGAGCATGTAGGCAATACCCGGCTTGTCACAGCGGTCTCATGCAGCACCTGCCAAGCCCACGATTAACGGGGATTTTATACCTCCAGGGTGATGAAGACATCATTTTGGAAAAATGACATGCAGACGTGGTTGTGTGTTCCGTAGGTTTCTTGACACTTTGATTAGTCTTATATAGAGGGTTGTGCGGCCACCTCTTCAGAATACTTTGAACCTAATTGTTAAATGTACACATGTCACAGTCAAGGGGAATTCCTTCATGGCAAAATGTTAGTTACGTTTTTGGTGAAAAGTTATTTGAAAGCAATTCAAGCACTCAAAGAATGCAAACGAACGTGGGCTGTCCTGTTTGAGATTCCGTATTTATTTACCCACCCCGACCGCAGGTGTCTGACAGGGCACACCTGATAAAAATAGAAAAGGAGAGGTTGTGTTTCTGTACAGGCGTCAGTGTTCCCCTAGTCACTCTTTCCGGAACGTGATGTTGTTTATAGAGTTCAAACAAACGAGGAGGTGCCGAGAGAATTGTCAGGATAACAGACTTCTTCTAGGAGCAAGACGTGCATACGTTACTGATCATATCTTCAATATGGAGTCCAATGCGATTGCACAGAAATATGCTTCTTCTGAAATACCTTTGAGCGCACACGAACGTACACGCGCACCCATAACATATTCTCCATAATTGTGGCCTCTACTGCACTTCGTTAACACACACACACACGATCCTCAAAGACCCACGTTGTTTTCTGGGTTCAGCACCGTGTCCACGTACCACGGGATCTCACATCTGGGTATCAGCTGTAGTCCCCCTGCATTACAGCTCTCCCCCTCCTAGTCTCCCCCTCTCCCCAGGAAATAGCTCAGGTTAGCTGCTGGTTATGATTCCTGAAACAGAAGTGCGGTATGTGGCTGCACGGTCTACTGTGGCCACGCCCCCCCCCCCCCCCCTCCACACACACACACACACACACACATGCAGACCAGCTGTCACTAACTGCATCTGAGTGTGAAGGGAGATACAGAGCGAGGGAGAGGCGAGATGCAATTGGAAAGACAGTGAGGTAGGACTGGAGAGAAAGGGGGGTTAGAGATCTAGGGTCTAGCCACCATATCAAGATTATAATCCACCTTGACCGTGGTCTCGACTTCCTCATCCCCCAGATTACTTGACATTTCAGGTGGAGAGTGAGGGTGGTGAAAGACTCCACTTTGGTGACCCATAGAATGAGCAAAGGTCAATAGACATTCCTTTCGCCATTCGATGTGAGTAGGTTGAGTCATTGATGAAACGCCGTTCTACTTGGTTTTGCTGCCAAGAGATCTGTGGGCTGTACTTGTCTCAGGGTAGTTAGTGGTTAGTCTCACGTTACCAGACTAGAAATCTCTTTAAAGGAAACCTCTCTATGACATCCAACCAACTATAAGACATCCAGTAGCATTTTTCTTTTTTGCTGGCTATGACACATATTGGATGTGGCAGGGCTTGCAAACCATCATGGACAACAAAGGAACACCCAGCTGAGAGAAGGTGAGCAACCAGGTATGCTAAATTCCTTACAGGCAGCAAAAGACCTCGATAGAACGTCAAACTCGAGACCAGAACGGTGTACTCACGGACATCTACCTCTCCTTTACCCAGTTTTGTCAAGCAGACCACCACCATCCTTGGGCCCAAGAATTCAAAAGCAACCTGCCAAAATGACAATGTTCCAGTGGCCCTCACATTTGTAGCCATGAAAGGATTTGAAGGGCTGGTCATGGCTCACATCAACATCATCCTGGGGAAAAGGGAACACCTACAGTGCCTTTAAAACTTATGTCACCCCTTTCAGATTCACAAATGTTATTTATTATTTAAATACATGTTTTCGTTCGTTAATCCAAAACATATGCAATATTGAAGGGGCACCGTGTACAATCCTGCCTTTCATTTTTACAAAAAGTGTAATTTAAAAAAATAATAACTTGTCTCTACCTACTGTTATGACCTTTACAAACCTGAAATGCAGTGACTAACTGAGGTATGATAATGATTATCCTTATAGGTTGCAAACATATAAACACACTTTTTCCACATCCATCCCGATATGGGAGACTTATCTCAAAAGTCCAACGGCCAACTACGCAACATTAAATGTACCATGTCTTTGCCACCATTACATCAGTTAGATCAGAGAGTTCATTTGTCTCTCTTATCACTCCAGAATCATTCTGCCCCTGTCTTCCACGCATAGATGCACACACAGAAACACTTGTGGGTTACTAAGAATTAACTGCTCTATATATACACAGTATCTCACAAAAGTGAGTACACCCCTCACATTTTTGTAAATATTTGATTATATCTTTTCATGTGACAACACTGAAGACATGACACTTTGCTACAATGTAAAGTAGTGAGTGTACAGCTTGTAAAACAGTGTACATTCGCTGTCCCCTCACAATAATATATAGAATATAATTCTCGCACGCCATGCTAATATATGCTTAAAGAACTGTACATTAATTCGGATTAAAGCATCTGCTAGTTGCTTTAACCCAAATCAATAGTTTACGTGTTTTTGAGCATAACGGCCCAAGGGGAGATGGTATATGAGCTATAAAGCATGGCTAAGGGTTGTTAGAGGATGTATATTACATTAAACCATTTCTTGGATGAATCAACCTATTTCCCTCTTGGGTACTTGGGTGACATACTCTTAAGTGCACAGTTAAATAAACGTTTTTTTGTGAAAGGCCATTAAATATCAATTTCACATGTTTCCTAATTTAGGGCTTTTCTGGTACTCTATAGTCTCAGTTTTTGATTTTCCGGGTTTGGAATTTTCCAGTCTTTTGTGGGTTTTGCACAATTTCTGAACGTATAAAACAACAAATGTTTGCATGCCCAAACATTTTTACACAATGCCTATGGGCCACATTTAGGGTTGTGGAATAATTTAAACAATGTTCTTACACACAATGTTGGAATTGAGCAAATCACTTAGGTTGGACAATGAAAAACAAGTTACATTTATTGCAATTTAAAAGCCTGTCTTCCCACAATCCCCCAAAGCTCAACACCAGATTTAGGCTTTGAGGTAGATGAAGCACAAACATCCCACTGCTGAACAGCTCTGAGCGTTTACAGTCCCAATATAATTCTCATCATCAAAATAATATAATTGCAAATACAAGTCCAAGTCACATTCAGCATTTTAGTGAGAAGGCACGTCTGAGTCACTATAGGTCAAATCCAAGAGACAAAAATCCAAAATCTAGCCCTAAACTCTAGTAACTTGTTTGTTGAGCATCAGACTGTTGGAATAACTGTGTAAACTCTTTCGCAATCTATCTATAGGTCACCAAGAGGACAGAATTAGCTTTCAGTTAGCTAAAACAAATATACAGCCAGACAACTACTTCACATGGCAATATTAACTATGGTAATATGTGTTTTTTGAGTTTTTATTTACTTAGCATTGGAACAAACCGCTCATCAAGTATGTGGACAGCGTCTAGCCTTTAGCGGTCAATGTTAGTTCTCCCATTCTTGGCCCAACGTTATTTGGCATAACCCCCCTGGCCACCCCACCCCCCCGTAATGGGCTGAATCAAACCTGACGGCTGATCACGGCCTGTGCCGTGCCAGTTGTTCTGTGTCTATGTTCAATGTATTTCTGTTCTAGTTTTGTGGTTCTATGTTCAGTTGGCTTCCCCTTGGTTTATTGGTTTCACCTGTTCCTTGTTAACCCATTGTTTAGTGCCTCCTGCCCCAGTGTTTCTGGTTGGTCATTTTTAATGTCATTGTTTGCTGCCGCCCCCTCTCGTTACTTGCCTCGCCTTGTTTTGAAACTTTTGTTACCAAGACCATTTATTAAAATGTCTTGGAATTCACCTCTGCACCTGTGTCCAGCACCCCAACACACTGTGGCAGACAGCCTGCACTCAAAACCCATAGGCATCGTAACATTTTAATACGAAGTGTTAAAACAATCAGTCAACAATTTGTGTTGTTGCTTACTAATACTTTGGGAGTTTACTTCATGATACAATGTCTATAGTTACTGAGAATCAACCTCAGGATTGTGGAGTGCAGTAATATTGCAGTAATATTGTAATTTTGCTTACCTTTTGGAGGTGTCTTAAGGTGTTCAGCAGAGTCACGAGTCTCTGGGACACTACAGACGGCGACAGCACGTATTCCGGGGGTGAGATTATCTAGTAGCTGGAGAATTTCACCTGCTACTCAAAATTTATTTTCTGGAGCTTGAAATTTTACATTACACTTTTCAAACCTAAGTCTCAATCCAATGCCATTGGTCTTATAAAAGCCTCAAGAATGTACTTTGAATGTTTGTCTTTTTCAAGATAGACCAAGGGTCTCAAACCCTGCTCCTTTTACCCAAACATTTAACACACATGATTCTAATAATTAGATAGTTCATTACCGAATGAGGCTGCATATTCATGAAGCTGTAGTGAAAACAACTTAAAAAAAAAAAAAATATATATATATATATCTAATTTGCGATGGTCTGAATGGTTGGAATAATACCATTGCTAGTTTTTAGAAAACACCTTTCATGTCACTTGAACCACTACAGTGAACGGAGACCCAGACAGGAGGCTCAGACACATCAGAACATCCTCTGATGTGATAAGGGCCATTTAAATATATTGGATTGATTAATAAATATATTGACAATACAAAGGGCTCCCAAGCCTTAACTGGAGAAGTAATCCACCCAAAGCTGACAGATTAGCTCACATGCCTTCCTCTGTGGCTTACTTGGCACAGCTAGCCAAAGAGACAGCGCAGCTCAGAGGCCATTCAACCATGATACTGAATCAACTCCAGATCAACTCTCATTCTGAGGTCTGTCGTCACGTTGAACTGGCAAAGAGAAAATATACTGTAACCGCATCCCACAGGTTTAAGTGCAGGAAATGAATGGATAAATGCATTAAGACATGAATAATGTTGTTAAATCTTGATAATTGTGAATCGGTAGGGTGAATCAATAACTCTTCATATAGCTATGTATATTGTTGTGGCCTGAGTATTACTTGAGTCACCACTTCATAATCACTTAAAACTTTGATTTGAGGGGGTGTCTCTTCCTGGCAAGAAAGGCATTTCCGACATGTAAACTGGGTATGAACAATAAAGCCATGACGGTGTGTGAGGTTAATGCTCCTGTGGGTAAGGAGATAAAAGTACAAAATGGAGCCATGAAGTTATTCTTGCGAATTGCACATTGTTTCATCACTTCTTCATATTCATAAATGGAATGTACAGGAATTACAGCAAGACATGGGAAGAAAGACTACGGACTACAGAGGCTCAGTAAGTGCAGAACGATAGTGCTGTCTTTGTCTGTGACATGCAGCCCACACCTTCAGGACTGGCAAACGTCCTACTCTCAAACCTCTGCTCTACACATTTACCAGTTTCTATAAGTTGAGTTGGGAGAGTATGCTGTTGTGTCACAGACTTAATTTGGATTTCATTCAATTTTTTTGCACCTGTGTACAAAGAATATTGCATAATAACAAAGGAAAGTCACGCTTTAAGAAAAGAAGAAAAAAACTGAAATAGCTCATTAATATTCAGACACTAATTGACCTCAGGTGTATCCCGTGTTATTTGATCCTACTTGCAATGTCTCTGAAAGTTGATTTGAGTCGACATCTGCCAAGTTAATTGATTGGACCGGATTTAAAAATTAACAAACCAGAATATAAGGTCCCACACTTCACAGTGCATGTCAGTGCAAAAAACAAGTCCAAGAAACTCTCTGTAGACCATTGAGATAGAGTTGTGCAAAAGCGAACATCAATGTTTACATTAGGAACCACTAGTAACCTTGGTCAGGGAGGTGACCTTGAACCCAATGGCCCAGTGATTAATAGTTTTTCTGTAAAGATGGGAGAACATGCCAAATGTACAACCATCTCTGCAGCCCTCCATCAATCAGGCCTTTTGGTAGTTGCTAGATAGAAGCCACTCTTGAGTAAAAGGCATTTGACATGCCGCCTAAAAGGAGTCTCACAGCATGAGGAAAAAAGATTCTCTGGTCTGATGTGACTAGAATCCAACCATCAATTGATAGGACCTACAAAAAAGAATGGGAGAAACAGCCCAACTCCCAGTGTACAAAGCCGGTAGAGGCAATGCGAAGAAGACTCAAAGCTGGGTTTGCTGCCAAAGGTGTTAATACAAAGTATAAAATAAAGGGTTTGAATTCATTCCTTCAAGTACATGAGATATTTCAGTTTTTTATCATATGAATAGGTGCACCATTCTAAAAGTAGTTTAAACAAAAATAATTGCCCAGAACTTTCAGTATTTGTTTCTGAGGCTTTGAACTATTTGTTAACCAATATAGCATTGGTGTAGTGGCAAACAGATCTAGCATCAGCAGCATAGGGATATTACACCACAGCTTTCAATGTGATAGAAGTCAGTGGTGAATTCTGAAGAACAACAGTGGCCCCTAGCAGAATTTGGGAAGATAGCAGACAGGAAGCTGTATCTTAATTTGATCAAATCATACACAAGATTAACATAATCATGCAACCACTCTGGACATTACAGCTGCCATATCTTAATTTGAGTCAGTTTCAAACATGTAGTCATTACAAATGTGAAATGTAATGTTGTTGATTGAAATCAATGTAAATTGTAGGGTCGGAGGATTTTCTGTTTGGTCAAATGAAATCTAAAGTTCAAAGTAAAAATTACACATTGTAGATGCCTTTTTGAAACGTGAACACCAAGAGATTTGTAAGAAAAATGCCTACAGGTTTCGGAATCTTTCGCACTGTGACAAGTTGACTGGATTTGACTCATTCAAGCAACGCATCGAAGGGATGCCACAATTGCTTTGTTAATGACAGTGTTTCATCAGAGTTAAACGTTCCCTTAAGACAATCAACCAAAATCACACTAAATAGTTGATAAGATTCCAACTTTGTGCACTTACAAGTGTGACACTGCAAAAGAACTCAAGGTGTTTAGGCTACAAAGCGGTGTTGTTCACATTCACCTAGGACTTTAAGCAGACACAGATTTCAACCAGAACGTATCCTTTCTGATATATTAATGTTGGGACAGAACCAGTTGGGCTACAAAATAAGGAGTTCCATGTATTTCTGCATTCAGCTGGGCCCACTTTTCTTTGATTCTTCTCATTGTTTGGTGAGAAAGACTGAGAGCAGTGCTGAAGAAGAAAGGGGCCTGGCAAATACAAGCTAGAATGCTGCATGATCAAAGTCCTGCAGTCATCTGAGATGTATTGCACAGTGGAGAAGTACAGGTGTGTGTTATATGTAGCTTCCTATTTTGGTCTTTCTACTGTTTCCTTCCTATTGCTAGCTTGCTCTTGTCAATGTCAATCCCATTATTTTACACACAGGTAAGAGCGAAAGAGCCTTTGTTTTTGTGTTATCTAATTACAGATGCTCACTCAATATTCCATACAAAGTACAACATACATGTACAAAGCCATCCTAAAATGGCAATCAGAATGCAAGTCAAGCCATTAGAAAATGGCCATCAGACTACAAGTCAAGCCATCTTAAAATGGCCATCAGAATACAAGTCAAGCCATCTTAAAATGACCATCAGAATACAAGTCAAGCCATCATAAAGTGGCCATCAGAATACAAGTCAAGCCATCCTAAAATAGCAATCAGAAGACAAATCAAGTCTTCTAAGTTCTTGATCGTAGAGTTCCTGTCTGGTGATCTTGTTGTTATTCCATATTGTGAATTGGTGTTTTATTACACCAATTCACACTTATTCCATATAGTCCTGTACACAATATGAAAAGTACTCTAACACCACCTAAAACAGGATACAGTGTCACCGAAGCCCTCCGACCCCCTAAGGATAGACCCACTACAGCATCTTCCAAACCCACTGATCAACATCACTCCATGCCCACAGTCCAAAAACACCATCATAAGAGATGCATTTCTGGCAAAACTGGGAAATATAATTGCTTCACCAAATTCGTCAGGACAGGATTTAAAGCAACCATGGTCTCAAACAGTTTACAATAGCATTGATGCTTGCTGTTCAGCGGGCATTTGGAGATCTGGGTCAGGGAAGGGGTCAATAGGTACCTTCACTGGATATTCCTCTGTGATTATTCTTTAATGGAGACAGATAATGGGTATATTATTTTATTTGCTAACCATATTCACAGTTGTACGTGGCGCTCATGCCAGACACACACAACATACATTCATCTTGGCACAAAAGACGAAATGGTTGAAACATGGTTGAAAGGAACTGATATGTATGATATCTCTGAGGTATGGTCTTAAGCTATAAGTTCTATAACTCTTTTTCAGTCTAGTTTTAGAACCAAGCACAGCACTACTACAACTACCGTGAAAATGACTAATGACATCCTGGAAGCACTTCATTCTGAACCGCACAGTGTCGCTTTCTTCAAAAATGTGTCTAAGGCATTTGATACAGTAGCCTATAAGGTAAATCACAAACTCGGACTGGAAACCTACCATTTATGGACCATAGACCACTGACAGACCAGAAGGGCCCCGTCTCTTTGAGAAAACATTATCAAACTGGTGGTCTCATCTTCAATCTCTGCCGATCGCTAATACATTCAAGATAGCTTTGTACTCCCATGAAAGCCAGATGTGGTGAACCCCCTCAGATTTGTATTTTATCGTCTGCTACGTCAAGCATTTTGTCTTAATCACAAACGTTTATTTTACCAGAATAGAGGCAAATGTGTTTACAGATTCAGAAATCATTAAATACTAATTTATGCAGACGTAAATCTCTCAAGTGAAATAAGGGAAGTTCAAGGCAACTGCCAAGTTTTGCAATATTGTGGATTTCTGCAATGATGCAGAAAATGATATTGATCTACTTCTACATGTTAGTAACTTTATATTCATGCTGGGTACGTGTTTCCACTTGTTGAATGCAACTCTACTAACCTACAGATTGACTACACCATCATTTGTATTAAACACATACATTTATAAGACTATCTTGCACACAGGATATTTAATTGTGCACCTACTGATATTTGTACATAATTCATAAAATCTTTATTTATCTACTGGGATTTGTTTAAGACAAAACATAAAATGTTTCCGGTTTGGAGTCAAAAGAAATGAGTTTCTCTTTCTTTACTTATAGGCGTGCTCCTCTTCATAGAGCAGACTTGGAACTTTGCCCAGCAAATGTAAGTAACCTCATGAGTTAATTACAGGTCAACTGTTGCTAGAATTTTCTTTAATAATTCATTTTAGGTGATGATTAAGCACAATTTGTTAAAATGCAGGATGATCCAGTGTGGACCATGCATGGATGGTAAAATATCATTAATTATTCAAAGCAGCAGTTTTTTTTGTCTCATAGCGACGTTATACTGTACTCTCTTATTCTATACAAAAAGTGACATGTACTTTGACAGGAATCAATCTCATGCCCGTACCTGAAATTAATGATACAGTGGGGAGAACAAGTATTTGATACACTGCCGATTTTGCAGGTTTTCCTACTTACAAAGCATGTAGAGGTCTGTAATTTTTATCATAGGTACACTTCAACTGTGAGAGATGATTTTTGAGTAATTAATTAGCATTTTATTGCATGACATAAGTATTTGATCACCTACCAACCAGGAAGTTCAAGATGACGGTCAATCACCATCGATCTGGGGCTCCATGAAAAATGTCACCTCGTGGTGCATTAATGATCATGAGGAAGGTGAGGGATCAGCCGTGAACTACATGGCAGGACCTAAAGAGAGCTGGGACCACAGTCTCAAAGAAAACCATTAGTAACACACCACGCCGTCATGGATTAAAATCCTACAGCGCACGCAAGGTCCCCCTGCTCAAACCAGCACATGTCCAGGCCCGTCTGAAGTTTGACAATGATCATCTGGATGATCCAGAGGAGGAATGGGAGAAGGTCATGTGGTCTGATGAGACAAAAATCGAGCTTTTTGGTCTAAACTCCACTTGCCATGTTTGGAGGAAGAAGAAGAATGAGTACAACCCCAAGAACACCATCCCAACCGTGAAGCATGGAGGTGGAAACATCATTCTTTAGGGGACAGGACAACTGCACCGCATTGAGGGGAGGATGGATGGGGCCATGTATCGCGAGATCTTGGCCAACAACCTCCTTTCCTCAGTAAGAGCATTGAAGATGGGTCGTGGCTGGGTCTTCCAGCATGACAAACGACCCAAAACACACAGCCAGGGCAACTAAGGAGTGGCTCCGTAAGAAGCATCTCAAGGTCCTGGAGTGGCCTAGCCAGTCTCCAGACCTGAACCCAATAGAAAATCTTTGGAGGGAGCTGAAAGTCTGTATTGCCCAGCGACAGCCCCGAAACCTGAAGTATCTGGAGAAGGTCTGTATGGAGGAGTGGGACAAAATCCCTGCTGCAGTGTGTGCAAACCTGGTCAAGAACTACAGGAAACGTATGATCTCTGTAGTTTCTGTACCAAATATTAAGTTCTGCTTTTCTGATGTATCAAATACTTACGTCATGCAATAAAATGCTAATAAAATTACTTAAAAATCATACAATGTGATATTCTGGATGTTTGTTTTAGATTCCGTCTCTCACAGTTGAAGTGTACCTATGATAAAAATTTGAAAGTAGGAAAACCTGCAAAATCGGCAGTGTATCAAATACTTGTTCTCCCCACTGTATATTTGCAATTCTTACAATAGTCCTTTTATATAAGCACACACCTGGATCCATCTTAGTTGTGTAAATATAAACATCATAAAATAAACCAACACAATTGTGCAATAAATGAATGTCAGAGGCCTGTCAGCCTGCTTCATATTGCACGTCATAGCCACATTAATCTAATAACTACTACGTTTCTTTAAAAAAAAAAAGAAGAAAACAAGCCACATATTTATTATAACAGAAAACCAGAGAGCAACATCAGCCTGTTGAATTCCATAGTCACATGACATACACAAGGGCCAGGCAAGTTAACGTGTCCAATGTTTTCGCTCTAACAGACAACTATGGATTTAAAACCATGGACAGTTACCACAGATACCACAACACAATAACCGCATATCCCTTTGGGAAGCCCAATGGGGGGGCATTGTCAGCAGGAAATTCCAATTCTCATTTCACGCTAGCAACTCAAGAAGAATAAAATATGAGCATTGGGGCTTTTTCACACTAAACCACATATTAGTTTTATTATACAGCATCCTCTGTAAGTAATGGGAATAAATAATCATTTCACTTACACTTTTACATTCTCAAAGTTATGATTTGAAAATAAACAATTACTATGAGATTGAAGCAGAGAATTACCTTCAAGTTAAGGGTATTCATGTACACACCGGTTTTACAAATAGCAACCCTTTTTTTTACACAGTGCCCCTATTTTAGGGCACCAAATGAAGAAATTAATGTAATATCCAAATTAAGGATGCAAGATTGCGTCTGAAGAATGCAAGATAATGACCTCACCAGATGCTACATATCTTCTCTGGTGATTCTTTGCCAGGCCTGTACTGCCGCCATCATCAGTTGTTGTTTGGTTTGATGTATTTTCACTTCTAATTTCCTGTTCACAAAATGGCATGTATCATTGGATGTAAAATTTGAGATTTTCTTGGCCTGCTGAGAACCAATCTTTGGCGGGGAATAAATCCATTCCATGTTGTGGCAGTATGTTTGGGTCATATCTTGTGGCATGATGAAGCATTAACCCAATTGGATTATAGTTGAGATGAGTGTACACAAGATGTTAATTTACCACTCAGAAATGAGCAGCCCATGTTCAGTGACAGCAATACACACAGAGTAATCCAAGTACCAAAAGTCACTTTACAAGGTAGCAAATAAACTAAAGAAAAGACAGGAGTCAAAACTAAAACAGAACATAATTAGATAAGCAAACAGGAAACAGGAAGAGGGCTAGTGGTAGACTTTCGGAACCGATGAGAATTTAGGCAATCCTGAAAGATGTTGGTTGACTCAGGTTCACGGATGGTTGGAGGTAGAGTCTTTCAGAGCCCAGGAGAAACCCCGGAGAAAGCCCTGTCACGGAAGCTCTGGAGAACCTGGGGATGGTGAGGAGGCCTTCTGTTGCGGACCAGACTGAACGTGTGGGTCTGTTGGGAAGATTATGTCAGAGAGGTAGTAGAGGGCTTAATAAATTAGTAGAAGGACTTTCTATTAAATGCATTGAGAAACAGAAAGCAGCGGTTCCTAGGTAAATCTCATTGTCTTCAGTGCAGCAGTGGTATCCAGCATACGGTGCCTCTACCACATATGTTATATGTTTGGGGGTCGGGGATTGAGCACATTTAATATAAATGTAAAAGTACATCCAAATTAAATAAGGTTTAAGATTAAGTTTCTTTCTTGCTCTGACAGGCGGAAATAGGAACTTCTGCGCTGCCTATTAACTCTCCTCTGACTATTTTATTTCTCTCCCCAGGGTTGCCTACTAGCATATTAACAACAAGAAATGCTGGCTCTTAGATAAAAGTGTAGACAAGTGGAATGAATTGTAAGACTAACTGGGCCAGACTAACCCTGGTGGACTAAGTGTTATCTTGACATCCATCCACATTTTATTCATACAAAAGCAATTTATAACCGAGCGATGTAAGCTGAAGGTGCTGGCACCAGGCAAATACGTTTTTACAGTCACAAACATGCACTTTTCATAGTACTTATAGTGAAACTAACGCATCTGAGGGGGTCCTGAAATATTTTCTTGGGAGGCAGAACTGTGGAGAACCTCTGGAATAAACTTTACGAGACATTGCTGCTCTCTGGTGTACAGTTCAGGAACACACTCCACTGGGGGCCAGTTAAGAAGAAAGCCTCACGTTGACTGGACTAATGTTGCAGTAGGGGATGTCTCAGTGGAGTTAAGCGGCTTCCCTTCATCGCCTCCTTTCAACCATCTGCGCCATCTTCAGGAGGGATGAAGGTAGCAAAAACTCTTCATGGTAATAGTGTAGTAACTTTTGTGTTTCAGAATGAAGAGCTCCACCCTTTCCTTTCGCAAGCAAGTCTGTGCAAGTGTGTCCAAATTAGACCTTCCTTTAATAAACCTTCCCAGCCCTTTCCAACTAGAAGTCAATGGTAAAGAACTTTTTTTTTTACAATGCACACATCTTAAATAATAGTAATAATCAAGAATTCATTAGTCTTCCGTGTTTGTAACTGATTTAACTGTGTTTGACACACTTCCTATATGCTTCCAAGAAACTAGGGTACAAGCGTTGAGTTGCACAACTTTGGAAACAGACCTCACGTTCACTCTGAGACCAATGTTTTATTATAAAACAACTAAGTTACTGGAAATCCCTCTACATTTCAACCCCAAACACACACACATATGTATATATATAT
>JACXGK010000673.1:47773-95616 GCA_016801125.1 Novumbra hubbsi
GGGGGGGGGGGGGGGGGGGGGGGGGGGTGCGACTGATTCACTGAGTGATAGTGAATGCTGCGAGACTTGGAGACAGGCAGAGTTATAGAGAAACACCACTCTTGGGGCGTGCCCACCCAGTGAAGGAAAGCCATTCGGGGCAGACAGTCACAGACACCGGGCGGTGGATATATCAAGGCAGGGAACTGATCGACCTGTCTGGGCTTTATGTGTTGCCACCACTAGGAGACATATCTGACTCTGGGATCCGTGGGTCAGTCTGGAGCCGTGAGCGCACAGGTGAGCCACCTCTTAGAACTCTGTTGTCCCTGGCGTGTGGTTTGTTTCAACAACGGGGTGTCTATTTGCTGTCTATTTGGTATTGGGTATCTCCATGTCTGCGCATAACGTCTACTGCAAAATGTTTCTTCTGATTGTGCGTTTGCGTATTGAAGAGAATCATAATATCTGTCAGTAAGTGGTGGGTTTCGGTGCAATTGAGTAGGTACTGTTGCACAAAATTCTGTGTTTCTACCCCGGAAGCTAGTTACCATCAAACACGCTCAGACATGCACACCACAAACTGCATTAAGCACTAAAGCCTCAGTTGTATGTGAAACATGAACCATGTCTGAGGGAAAATATGAATCATATATCTGTCAAGATTATTTCTGACCCTCTTCTTAGCAACAACACCAGGTCTATGCTCATGAGCCATTTAAAAACAACACTGAAAATTTAGTCCTTGCAGGAAACAGAACATGCTTTCTAGAGCTAAAGAAACATACTGAAACTCTGTGGGAAACAGATTGTGTTGTGTGAATGAGTGTGTAAAAGAGCCTATGTGTATATATACGTTTCTGCCTCTTTCATGCAGCTCTGTATTAATTAATCACGCATCCACTGTATCAGTTGTGATTACTTAACTTTAATGTGAGCCAATATCTTCAAAGGAAACCGTTTGTTATAGTACGCAACTGTCTCCTCGAGCTCCTCGGATCTGTTATCAAAACATCCTGTGTAGAGTGGTGACAGATTGAGGCAGATATCAGTGCTCTACTCAGAACTAGTAGAGTATAGTTGGAGGTTAGTAAGAGATGTGAACTTTGTGAAGTATTTGGTGGAAAAGGGTAAAGATGAAAAAAAGCTTGACATTTTCTTCCACTGTTGGCTTGGGACTTAGTCATGGTGCTGAAGCTTGGTAAAACACATTCTATTCCATTGTTATCAACATGTTGACTGAGTAACTGTTTGAGCAAAGACATGGTAGAGCCTTTTTTGGGATCAAAAGTATGGCCTACCCATGTGCTATTGGCAAACATTAGGCTGAAGCCTGCCAATCAAGGCAACTCAAATATCCTAGGTATAGGCCTGTCACAGTTAAATAGCAACACAACAAATCATTACTTGATTTGGGGACCCAAGATCATTCTTTTAAGAGTTCTCAAGGAGAACAGAAAATGTAACAATGCCAATTCAAATTGACAACCCACATGTTATGGCAACACATTTTAGAAGGGTGACTATGTAGTCATTCGGTATATCACTGTTTGATGATCATCTGAATGTGTTCAATGCCACCTTAATCCATCGAGAGACGGTAAGGTGCACAGTAGCTGACTACTCCAAATACATTTTTGTTTCTCTGTCTTATGACTGTTTCACACAGGAAGTTGGTAACTTCCGTAAAAACCTGCCTCACATTTTCTAACACAACTGTCGGTTGACTTTTAAGGAATCACACATGAGAGCTGAGCATCTGCACTTAAACATTTAATTGAATTGCACCTATTTTAAACCCACTGTTACAACTTACAAATGTGGTGTTTTATCATTGGGTAACTCTACTCCTGGCAAACAGTGATGGGTTCAGCTAACATATTAGATAAAACAACTTGTAGGGACATCAGTGTATGATGTACTACTGTACAACTTATTGATAAAAAGTGTCTGCTGGAATCTCAGATAAAGGTTTATAACTCTGTAAGTCTTCAGACCAGCAGTTAGCAGTGGCTTGTGACAGCACATGTGCACAAGTGACAATATGTATGGTCTGTTTTGTGTTACCACATGTGCACAAGTGACAATATGTATGGTCTGTTTTGTGTTACCACATGTGCACAAGTGACAAAATGTATGGTCTGTTTTGAGTTACCACATGTGCACAAGTGACAATATGTATGGTCGGTTTTGTGTTACCACATGTGCACAAGTGACAATATGTATGGTCGGTTTTGTGTTACCACATGTGCACAAGTGACAATATGTATGGCCAGTTTTATGTTACCACATGTGCACAAGTGACAATATGAATGATCTGTTTCGTGTTACCACATGTGCACAAGTGACAATATGTATGGTCTGTTTTGAGTTACCACACGTGCACAAGTGACACTATGTATGGCCGGTTTTGAGTTACCACATGTGCACAAGTGACAATATGTATGGCCGGTTTTGTGTTTCCATATGTGCACAATAGACTGTCAAACACAATTATCAGGGGTTGCATTAGATTTCAAAATGCTAACACTTCTAACACACTCAGTGTACTTACAATACAGGAATACATATGCTTCTGGAACGCTGGGTAAACGTATCATGTATGTATATATATATATATATATATATATATATATAATGTACTCAACCAACAGCGCTGACGATTATTGTTTATTATGTGTTTATTGGAAAAATTCATTGTTGATCATTCGTTGAATTATTATTTCTTTTTTTTATTATTTTCATTATATTTCTTTTTTCTTATATAATTTTTTCATTGCATTCAATGATTTATTTATTTTCATTCTTTGTCACACAAGCCAGGTTAATACGTTTAATTATGCCCATTCATAATGAGGAGAATTTTCTCCCTGCAATACATCACCCCAGACGGATCATCTTTCATCGTATTACTGACCAAATGGGATTCTGAGTGACATGAGAAAAATTACTGACCCTGGAGAGTTTTTCAGTTTCAGAGTTGTGTTTAGTTATTTAAGGTTAAAAATACACTTGATTTCCTTAATCCATTAAGTGAAGATATTTTATACATCATGCTTGTCTTGAAAAAGGGTGTGCCTTTTTGCAGAATCTTGCATTCACGTGACCTGTTTTGTGAGTTTTAGGTTCATTTGGAGCTGCAGTTCTTCATTGACTTCCTGTGCTGTTCAAAAACCTTTACTTTTCAAATTATCGGTACCATCTAACACCAAAGGCTGGGTGACGTGACATCGTGAATACTACTTCCTGTTGGTATCCAAGCAACCAGGCAGACTGTCACCCTGAGTCACACAGTATTTAACTGAATCCGTCTCCTAAAAGATATCAGATCAAACAGATTACATCACATTTACTTATTGAGAAGCCACCCATTTCCTGGCCTAATTAGAACATTGTGTGGACTTTTAACCAGTTGTGAAACTAGACAACGTTTAACCGCTGCAATAACAGGTTGTGCAGTAACCGTACATGTATATTTAAGTACAATAAGAAATAAAGTATGCTACTTCATGTAATGTAAAATTCGATTAAGCCAGTCATAGGTCAAAAGTATGTTTATTCTAGTCAGGAACTTCCTTTGTATAGACACATCTTTTTATCATTTTTCGCCCAAAGATTTACTGTTGTCGGGTTATCTGCATGGTATATAAGGACCTCTCAAATAGGGTGTGGATGTTAGGAAGGAGTGGTGCAGAATAAATATTTGAATAGGATATTCTAAACTGCTCTCCAAGGCCAGCATAGAAAATTACTTCTGACCCTAAATGTGTCTGAAGGAAAACCCCATACTGCTTCTACAATTAAAAGCAGCACAGGGGCAGGATTATTTATTTCATTTTGTCCTCTTGACAAACACTAGACCTCAAGGGAACAATAACTTTGGTTGTCCAAGGTCATAGCGCATCTTCGAACAATACTACCAACTGCGGTGTGAGTTCCCCTTCCTCCATGTGAATGGTAAAGATAACCTGTGATAAGCGTTCCCAGGAGAGTTTTGCGTAACTTCCGAGAGTTAAGTCGTCTTCAAGCTGTCTTAAATAATTTGACAGAGAAAAAAACAGGACAATAATGTTACTGGACTAACTGGCTGTGGCATTTATTGTTAGAGTTTAGAAACAGATAATCAGATGTAACACTTACGTTGTTTTATCAACTCCCCACTTCTTTCTTAGAGGCAAAATGGAGTCCTTCAGTACTAAGGACATGGCCATGCAGGCCCAAAAGAAAATCCTCAGCCACATGGCCAGCAAATCCATGGTGCAGATGTTCATTGATGACACCAGCAGCGAAATCCTGGACGAATTCTACCGTGTCTCCAAAGAACACTCAGGGAACCGCTCAGAGGCCCAAAAGGTGGTCAAGGACTTGATCAAGGTGGTGGTGAAAGTGGGCGTTCTCTTTCGGCACAACCGCTTCAGTAAAGAGGAACTCAAATTGGCTGAAGACTTCAAGAAGAAGCTGCACCAGGGGTCAATGACAGCGATCAGCTTCCAGGAGGTGACTTCATAGAGACATTCGGAACTCTTTATAACCATGATTTGTACAGTACTGTCTGCTACGTCAAGGGGGCATTCTACTGTACCCTTACTGATTATACGAACAGAAATGTCAACGTTTTCGGACACAAACCATAGGAAAACAAAACAAAAAATATTTTAACCAAATGCATGACCACTAACAAACTAGAAATGATCAAATAGCATTGTAAATGGTGACTAAACCTGTTATGTCTGTAGATGATAATTCTGTTTCTACAACATGCTGTTTCTACAACATTGCTTAAGCCTAGAACCGAACCTGGTCACTAATACATGTTTTACAAATATATGAGTAGCTAATACCATACTCTCCATTTCCCTGGTTCAGGTGGAGTTCACGTTTGACAAAGCTGTTATGACAAAGCTTCTGACAGAATGTCGGGACATCCTACTGAAGCTTGTGGAGAAACACCTCACTACCAAATCCTTTGGGCGCATTCAACATGTCTTCGACCACTACTCTGACCCAGACCTACTGACCAACCTCTACACACCAGGAGGCCCTCTTTGGCCCAACCTCACCAAGATCTGCAACGGTCTGAGCAAACTAGTGGAAGAAGGGAAGTTATGAGTGAGGGTGGAAAACGATACAGGAGAACAAAGAAACTGTGGCAAGATAATTCCATGGGTTTAGAAATCCGGTTTCCCAAAGAAAATACGAATGGGAAAGTGGGAACTAAATGGGAACACTTATTCAGTGTTAGCTATTATGCGATTTCTGTTGGGACCTTTACAAAGACATTTTGCTTCACAAAATAAGCACGAGGGCTGTTCGATACGTGATGTATTTACTATTATTACAATATGAATGCGCAAGGTATCCATATCATATTTGAGTACCTCTACCTCGGCCAAAATGCATTCAAGAGTAAGTTGCAGCAAAGTAAAAGCCATTCAAAGATGATATATGGACAAAAGCCAACATTTTACCGAAATCTCCAATTACCTACTCACATTAAGCGATGTCACAACCTGCTCCTTGGCCTGGACTCCCTGCTTCCACCGAGATACAAATACATCCTTCTCCTTTTTGAGACATTAAGTTCCTGGCTACTGTACTGGACTTTAATAAGAAACCAGTCTGTACACCCAGTCACAAATGTAGCTAACCTCAATTTACCATTCCAGTGTATTATCTAGGAATACCACCTTAATTGGTGTCAGAGGGCAGAGTGATGCCTGCAGTTTCAGCCAGTGTGTTACTTTCTGAGCACATTTTTGTTCTGATAAAAGACAGAATTAAAATCTTGCTGCACTCTCCTTAGGAGTATGTAAGGATTGGGTCTATGTCAGATATTGCTTGGAGTTTGTCATCAATCAGTGTTAATTCCACAACATTATTACTTTGGCATCTCTCTGGAAACACTGCAGACCGTTTCAGGACATGAGGCCAGCACAACGCTTTGCTATTAGCTAACACATTTTATGATCTTTTTTTTTTTTAACAAGACTGGAGGCCAGCAACGCAACAACTCACAAAAACATTGTTATTTTAACCAGCTTCTGATGTGTCATGTTTCAGAAGCAGCACTCAGTGGATGTTGTGCAATGTAAGAAGAATGACACAATCATTGGCCATGAAGCATAACATTTCCACAGGAGGCACAGTAGACCTGGTCAGGAAGTGACCACTAACGGGGCTTCTTATGCTTTTACAGGCTGTTCTCTTAAACAGTTGTCACGACAACATAATGGAGTGGGACATTGAACAATGTTTCGTATCAATGACATTGTATTAAAACATGTTTTAAATGGACATTCTACCGTAACACGATCCTGAGGCTTTGTTCATCAAACTGAGCACCAATAGAAAGGTCTAGGCGAAAAGGGGTTAGAGTAGGCAATCCACTGAATGTTCAATGTAATTGTTGGTTGTTTTTTCTTTTACATTGAGTGAATTCAGTTTCATTACTTGCCATCAATTCAACATTGTTATTCTCTTCTAAACATGAGTAAAATTGACTATGTTCATTAGTCAAGGCTGTCCTCTAGTGGGCAAGAGTGGAAATTTGTTTTTTTTAAGAAAACGCTAACACAACTTTCACCGTAATTAATAGTGCTTCTTTCAAATCTGATTAATTTAACATCTTCACAATTACATAGTACACTGTTCAAATATAATAGTAGGCTACAATAAGCAGGACCCTTGTTGACCCTTGAGTAAACCCATACTCCTCACAAGCACAATAAGTCTTCTAAATATATATATTTTATTATCATTTATTCCCTGTTGTTTCAATCAAAGCAGAGGATTAAACTAAGACAAATAACCAATGTTGAGTTGAACTCTATGCATACCGAAATCTACGTGAGACATTTGTTTACAATTGGCAGATAATGTGAAAATGCAAAACACATCTTCACTTTGCAGGTGGTAGTTCAACCAAAGTAAAACCAAACAGGGTGATTACAGTCCAATGTGACCCTTGGCAAAAACATCTGAACAAGCCTCAATAATCACAGATCTCATTGATTTTGAATGAGACGATGGCTTGCAGTTAACCATCAAGTTTGCATGTAAAAAGCATTTTCTACCAAAGCATCCATGTTCCTAGTCACTCCTTGTTTGCTGGCTCATTAAAGTACAATTTGTCCTGTGTATATGGTTTCTATGGTTTCTTGTTTTTTGGTAGTCCATAGCATGACACAATGTGTTATGAAAAGATCATCCAGATCAGACTTTATTTGCCTGTTTAAGTCTAGGCCATTAATCGTCACGATTATAATCACTGCAAACTCCTGTTCAAAAATAACCAGACACTAATACTAACAACCAGACACAACGTTTAGCTTGATGGGCAAGATAGCTAGCGTGGTAAATGTATAGTATAGAGTATAGCTGCGAAGAACGTGTTATTTAAGTACCATTGTTATACTTTCTTTGTAGGTATCCCAAAACTGTGGCCTAACACCAACCCCCTATGTCCCCAATACCCGCAAGACAAAGGTTCAAAGGTTTATTGACTAAAGTGCAACATGTGGATGCTGTATTTTGAAAGGATAGACATCAATTTAATCCTGAATTGTCAATTGTTGACATTTGTCAGGTGGTAAATCCGAGCAAAAAATCTATGTTTTGAAACATTTACTAATCTATAACATTGTCTGTGCTAAACAGTTTCTGCCACAAACGGTTAAATACATTAAGTTAATTAATCTGTAAAAGCTAGAACATACAGTGCACACATCAATGTAATGACATTAGGATATATGTTAGTCTAATAAACACAGGATTAGCCCAGACCCTATAATCCAGTCCGTTACATTTTAGAAATGCCTGATGTCTACAACAAGACTCACCATTTACCCAAGTTTACCTAAAACCACTATATTGTAGCACATGTAAACATGTGCTTGGATATGAATGCTGTAGCATATGTTGCTATAATGGACGACCTTTTGGGTTCTTTAGGCAAATTTCGTCTTTGTGAGGAAAGTGAACTTTGTACCACATTCCGTAGCCTAAGATCAAAAGGGTCAAAAGTATGCATTTGTGTTACTAGGTGGTTTGCCTAATTACATCAAGAGTGCACAAATCCGTAACAGGAAGTAGCTCCAGTATAAGGATTAAGCAACAAACAAGTGGCTTGGGGTTAACCAATGCAGCGTGTCATATCCTGGCATGGGAGGACTGTTCCAACGTTGTTTCTCTTTTTGCGTTGTAGTTCCTGTTTTAGTTTCTTCTTGGTTTTAATTAAAAGTCCTCGCATCTCCCTCTGCCTGGGTCCTGATTCAACCAACAACGTTACAGCCAAAACCAAACGTTAAAGCCGATACCAAAACAATCTCATATATCATTCTATAAAGAATAAAAAGGCCGAAAAATCTATGCACTCTACGTGGCCGGCCTTTTTACTAAAAAAACTGAATGTTAACAAGAAGAGAAAGGTTTGCCTGAAGGCTGATGCATAGCGGGAATCTGGACCAACTCAGCAGGTTTTTTCCTTCTCATGGTTTGAATGTGAACATTGTAGAGACCCTAGATCAGGGGTCTCAAACCGGTTCCACGGAGGGCCGAGTGTCTGCAGGTTTTAGTTTTTTCCTGTAAATTGGTTCCAGGTTCAGACCTAAATAACCACATGAGGGTTGACCTAACCAATCAGTGACATAATTAATCAATCAAGTACAAGGTGAGAGTGAAAACCTGCAGACACTCGGCCCTCCGTGGAACCGGTTTGAGACCCCTGCCCTAGATGCAACTTCCATTAAAACTCTGAACTGACCCTGGATGTTGGTCATTTGCACAAATGGATATAACTACTAAGGGAGCGTTGACTAAGGACTGGCTATTTAGTTTTTTGTTAACTTGTTGTGTTTTATTAATTTTCATCAATTCCTATATTGAATACGTCATGCCTTTATTTTTATAGCAGCAGCCCAAAACAAACTATAGAACATTCCTCCAGCCTCTTTCTTTGGTGAAACAGTGTTTTCCCCCATCAGTTCAAAAGAACTGTGTTATATTGTATGTTCATTAGTTATGTAGTAAAGACAGTTTGACAGTATAAGGCATCTCAGAGGCATCAGTAAGCAGAAACTAATGCAACCAGCCTGTAAATTATGATTCATTCCAAGTGATAATGGAACCACTACATAAAAACATGTATATAAATATTAAATAATGAAGTCACTTGAAGTCATTTTTAATGAGCTGAGGTCAAAATTATTAACACCTAAAAATTCAAGAGCGTTATATACTTTTTAAGATGGTCCATCAATGTACAGAGTGCCAGTGCAAAAATGTCTGATGTTACTTAACAACAGCGTCTGGGAATCTGGTCAGCATTTACAAAAGGATGAATGAGGAATAGAGCAAAATGCAGACATTCTTGAAGACAACCTGATCCACACCTTAGACTGGGGGGAAAGACAACAACGAACATAAGCAAATAGCCCAGAGCAAGCTGGAGTGTCTGTGAACAAGTCTGTACAAGTCCTTGTGTTGCCAAGTCCTTGTGCTGCGGTGAGACCTGAATACTGCAGTTGACCAACTCCCCCAATCCAGTCTGAAAGAGATTGAGATCTGCAAGGAATATTGGGGGAAAATGCCCAATTCAAAACCTGGAAAGGGTATAAAAAATTCAGAATGTAACACAGAATGTGAATAAAGTGAAGGGGTCTGAATACTTACCCTGGCTGCAGTACATACAGACCTGATCAAATTTGTAGGTACCCCTCCACAAAAAACAAAGAATAAACAATTTTCTCTGAGATAACTTGAAACTGGGATCCACCATTGTACATTTTATATTTGATAGAAATCAGGCTTTGCTTTAGATTTTCAATTCAACATAATATTGTAAGTAATAAATAAATGAAAATGGCATGGACAAAAATGATGGGACCACATTTTGTGTTCCACAACCTTTAGAGGCAATCACTGCAATCAAATGTTTTCTGTAGCTCTCAATGAGACTGCACCTGTTAACAGGTAGTTTGACCAACTCTTCCTGAGCAAACTGCTCCAGCAGTATCAAGTTTGATGGGTGCCTTCTCCAGATGGCAATTTTCAGCTCTTTACATGGATTTTAGATAGGATTCAAACCAGGCCACTTCAGAATAGGCCACTTCAGAGTGTTTTGTTCTTATCCGTTCTTGAGTGCTTTATCCTGTTGTACCACGTATGACCTGCGACTGAGATTGTAGCTTGTCAATATGCATTTTAAGCAAATTTCAGTGTGGCGTTCTTATGTTTTTCTTTCCAAAGTGGAGTACCCCTGGGTATTCTTCCATGGAGCTCACATTTCCTCAAAAAGTGACGGATGGTGCAATCTGAAATAGAGGTTCCTTCATCTTGGTATTCTGCCTATATCTCTTTGGCAGTAATCCTAGGTTCTTTTTCTACCGTTCATGCTATCCTTCTGTTCAATCTGGGTTCAATTCTCCTCTTGCGGCCGTGCCCGGTGAGGTTGGCTACAGTTCCACGGACTTTGAACTTCATAATAATATTTGCAACTGTTGTCAAAGGAACATCAAGCTGCTTGGAGATGGTCTTGTAGATTTTACATTTACCATGCTTGTCTATTATTTTCGTTTTGATCTCCATAGACAACTCTCTCATTTGCTTTCTCTGTGAGGCACACAATGATTCCAAACAGCACAGTGACTACTTTTCTCCATTAAAATAGGCTGAATAGAAACATTTGTGATAGTAATTAAATAAAGAAAATCGTTTAAAATATCACTATAATCCAATTATATATTATATTTTCTAAGACCAACAAATGTTTCCAGGCCATTTTGGAATAAACCATATTTTCACACAGCTCCCTTGCTTTGTCCTATGACATTCATAAGGCATGCAAGTATATATTATACAGTATCTCATAATTTAATCACTTTTCAGGAGGAATAAAGCATTATTTCAATGAGCTGTAAGGGTACCAACAAATTTCATCACGTCTGTATATGGCATACATGGGCAACTTTTTTGTCGATCAAAGACACCCTGAAACCACAATTCGGCTTCATATACCAATTAAAATTGTTGAGATATAGTCATATGACGATGTGAGTCCAAGTGCACAGGTCCAATATCAGGTGCACAGGTGCAATTACTACATCATTGGTAAGAGGAAATGCTTCGGTTTTTATGCAACTTGGTTCCGTCTACTTTCGCAACGGGTTGCTATGGGTGACGAGACATCGCCAGTAAGTATCCGCTGTTTGTGAGGGAGTGAGGTATGAGAAGCTTAGGAGAAGTACGAACTGAAAAGGCGGAAAAGACAGCGCCTGGTTGAAATTTCACCCAAATGGATAAAAGGCAGGCAAAGTTTTAGGCATTTTTTCTTCAACTGGTTGATGGACATGATCATGAAGGAGTAAACACTACTTCAACTGTGTTGAGCAATCACTAATGAATACCTCAATTATCCATAAGGGAAAAACAAATATACATGACGCTGTTTGCGGGTAAGGGGAGGCAGCGCGGACGAGCAGACTTGTATCCCGAGAGGTAGGTGTTTTGATTTATTTAAAACTAGACTAGTAACTGCATTTAAATTATGTTATTTGGTAATAAAGGAGAGTTCTAAATATACTGGGGGGGTGGGGCTGAGGTCAAACTTGACTTTTCGTAAAAACAAACTCGCAAAATACACTAAAAAGAACACATGCTAATAATAGAGCATTGTTTTTACAAACGTGGAAATCCGACTTCAAAATTCACGCATGTTTTTGTGTCACAGTGCATTTCACGATCAAATTTGCAGGCTATATGTTAATATATTGACAAACAGAAAATACATACCGGACTGCAATTTCAACTGTTCCAAACAGATTATGATCTAAAAATACAGTCGTTTTTACATTTATTAAATTGAATAGGCAGTCATGTTTGACAAAATATAACGTAAAATAATTATTATATAGTCCAGGGTCTGTTAAGCACCTTAAAACGTCACACACCCTAAAATCTTCGCTGAGGTAAAAATACCCCTAACCCTAATTATCCGTCACCTCCGAAAAATGTTGTCACTTCCAGGCCAGTGTCGAGAAGTACAGTATTTCATCACTTAACACTCAATAGTTCAAATGACAAAGAGGAACCTCAAGCGGAGTTTGAATCTTAATGGCAACAGCTCGAGCACTCCCAAACCCTTCCCTAGTGAGAGAAATACCAAGAACCAAAAATTAGAACATTAATGATTATGCAGCCCAGCAAATGAATGAAAGTAATACACCTAACAAGTTATTTAATTCAACAGCTTGACAGCATAACAAGACATGTTATCTATATTATTAACTGCAAGAATAGAGAAAATACTATATAATGCGATAAATATAAGGTGTAACTATTGTGGCGAGAGGAAAGGCTGATTTGCCAGTATCCTTACCCACAAAAAAAGCAATGATACATCAATTCATAATAAAAGAGTGAAAGAAGAAAGGCAGAAACATAGAGCGGATCCAGACTCTGAAGGATGGACAGTCATATAGGAGTACAAGTCAGTGTATTTGCATGTTCAGATGACAAGCAGGTTAATGCATCTGCGCTTTGTCCGGAGTCTTTAAACAGAATCCAGGTCAGCTGCATGACCAGGTGGACAAGGACTGGGACAGTCAGCCGAGGTGTGGGCAGTGGGAATCATCCGACAGCCCCTTGATCTGTCTCTTAACGTTGTCTTCTAACGTTGTTGGTGCCAATGTGAATAACAATATCTCTATACTCTCTATACTTGACAGTTTTCAATGTAGCCAGCACCTGCCCCCAGATTTGCCCCTACTTCGGTGTTTCAAGAACACAATAAAAATGTTTACCTGTAGTCTGATATGAGTGCAGACCATCCCTTATGTTTGAGGTCAATATATGTTTTTTGTTTTGTTTTTTTTGCATTCCCTTTTGCACCATTTCATTAAGGGCATCCAAAACTTGAGTTGACTGGTGTGTTTGGATAAACTAAATATATTAAAGATCAAACCTTTTTACTGTACATTGTGTCATTTGTTGAGAACAAAATTACATAACAATGGTCAAAGGAAACCAACATCACATAAAGTGAGTTTGAAGCTGTACAACAGTTTGGGGCCTCCTTCGCTGTGTTTATCGTTTCATGATTTTAAATGGGGAACTGGTCTGGATTGAAGGCAGGCCAGTTTTGACTCTTGCTACATAGCCATGCTGTTGTGATATGTGCAGAGTGTGGCACCCCCATACCATCATGGATGCTGACATTTAAACTGAGTGCTGTTAACAGGCTGGATCGTCCCTCTCCTTTTTAGCCCAAATGAAGCAATGTCCAATATTCCCCAAAATAATCTAACATGTTGATTTGTCAGACCACAAGACAGTTTTTCCACTTCACCTCAGTCCATCTAGCTCGGGCCCAGAGAAGGCACTAGTGTTTATGGATGTTGTTTATGTATGGTGGAGCTCTAACTTGCATTAGTGGATGCAGCGTTCACAGACAATGGTGTTCCTGAGCCCATTAAGTCATGTCCGCTGTTTTTAATGCAGTGCCGACTGAGATCCAGATTTTCACCCTAGTCCCTTGCCCGCAGAGGTTACTCTTGATTCTCTCAAGCTTTTAAAGATATTGTGTATCGTAGCAGATCTACAAACTCACTGCAAATTTACGTTTGCAGCACTATTTGTCAGGTTTCGTTTTTAGCATTACCCGGCGTTTCCAGTCTTTTGGTGCCTCTGTGAGCATGTATTTTCCAAGGATCAATAACATTTCTCAGTTTCAACATTTGATATGTTGTCTTGGTACTATTTTCTATTGACACATCATTGCACTCAGTTTTTCTTTACATTTTACACAACCTCCCAACATTTTGAGAAACAGGTGGTACGTGCCGGCGGCTCACACCTTGTACAACAGTTCGAAAGTTCTGCTTCCCAGTAGTCGCCTGCTTGAGACGCCTGTTTAACATCAGCGCCTCTTCGGGCCCTTAACCTTTCTCCTCGCGGGAGTCATGACTGCCACCAGACACCGGATGCATAAGTGCTACTGGCTAAAGAGCTCACCGTGCTAGCGCTGCGTGAGTCATCCAACATGATGACGGCCATTACCGCCACAGATGGAGATCACAACGGGAGATCAATAGCTATTACGCTAGGCTAATAGCACCACTGATGCATGGCCGTGCAACACCAGCGCATTCCCAACAGGACCAGAGCGCAGCTGAAAGGGTCAACCGCAAGCATAAGAAAGGAGAGAGAGACGTTAATAAATCCTAATCAAGCCATTTGGGTACACTAGCCCTGTTGCACAAAATGGCATGTAGTAAAGTGGTTGCCTAACTATTTCATGGAAGTCTTTCTATGCTCTAAGCAACATTTTGAAGCGAAATTCCCTTACGAACCCAAGTCAACATTTTCAGACCAAGCCAAATGGTTATAGTGAGACACGTCGTATCTGATCATCGTTTTAACGTTTTGCTGCCAAAGTGATTTTGGTTTTGGTGTGTTAGTACAGGTTTCACACAAGGTGCATGAAGTACTTCAAGTACTTGAATTTGAAGCTCGGAAAATCAAGTATTGGACATATACTTAACCGACATTTCCTCAATTTGCTCTTTAAAAAGTCCTCACCATTACTGTCTGCATAATGTGACGAACAGGTCCTAAATACTTTGAGCTACAATTTTCCAGATAAAACAGTGCTGTCAAATTGAATATGGTTAATGTGTAAGCAGGAATAAGAATTGTACATCAAATTATACTTTTTTAAATGGAGAAAGTTTTATGCAGTGATGATGTATTGATGTTATTTACAAGTTAAATTATTCTGACAGATGAAAGACAACTTTGACCATCTTATAGTCTTTGAAACATTTAGATATAAGTAGGTAAGTAAGTAATTGTTGAAGTGATGCTTCTACTTCAATTCGAGACAACACAGTTCAGCAGAACAACAACAGCAAGTTAGCTAAAGTGGAACAGAGTTGCATTACGAAGTCTGGTGACAAGTGTAAAACACGCACAACACACACACACCATCCCATTATAAAAGCCTGGGTTCCCTATCTATTTTCTCGTTCTGGCAATGGTAGATTATTCACATTTTAGTCATGTTACAGTAGTATTACATTCTCCCACATGGATGTTTGGCTGTGATTCAAGACTGTTAAGTAGATGACTGCTCATGGTTCTTATAACGTAAGTAGTCTGTGCTCTCTGTTTTAGTCTGTGCTCGCTGTGCTGATCTGGTGTAGGGTTCTCTCATACTGTCTGGTTTGGATCTAGTGTAGTGTTTTCTCTCATACTGTCTGGTTTGGATCTAGTGTAGTGTTGTTCTCTCATACTGTCTGGTTTGGATCTAGTGTAGTGTTGTTCTCTCATACTGTCTGTTTTGGATCTAGTGTAATGTTGTTCTCTCATACTGTCTGGTTTGGATCTAGTGTAATGTTGTTCTCTCATACTGTCTGTTTTGGATCTAGTGTAATGTTGATCTCTCATACTGTCTGTTTTGGATCTAGTGTAGTGTTGTTCTCACATACTGTCTGTTTTGGATCTAGTGTAGTGTTGTTCTCTCATACTGTCTAATTTGGATCTAGTGTAGTGTTGTTCTCTCATACTGTCTGTTTTGGATCTAGTGTAGTGTTGTTCTCTCATACTGTCTGTTTTGGATCTAGTGTAGTGTTGTTCTCTCATACTGTCTGTTTTGGATCTAGTGTAGTGTTGTTCTCACATACTGTCTGTTTTGGATCTAGTGTAGTGTTGTTCTCTCTTACTGTCTGTTTTGGCTCATAAAGATGAATGGCTTGATTGAGAAATGTAATTTTGTTTACATAATAAAGATCTCTCAAATATCAAGTAACTTGGAAATCAGGCATTTCATAACATATGTAGGCATCCTAATATGGTCTTTATGGATGGTACTGCCTTGCAATATGCATAAATGTGAAGACATCAGAAAAATGTCACACATATGGAGGTGCAGATGGTTCAGGTACGTATTGAAGTTCTTGGGTTGTGCTAAAGAAATATTCTTTTGAAGGATATCATTTTTTGATGAAATATCTGACAAAGAGCTACTGAATTGCCTCTGAGGTGTAAGACTAAGAGAAGTACTTCTAAGACTAAGAGTCTGGAACACAGAGGGTTACGTTGGGGTATTAGATAGCACGATTAATAGATAGACATCTGGTATGTGGGATCTGATCAGCTGTGGGCGACAAAGTGGTTTAAATGATAATAGACTCTCAGTCAGAGGCAGACACATAGACAGACAGAAACTCAGACTAAAAGACAGGCAACAGACAAATTGAAATAGGGACTAGGGAATAAATAATAAAAACAGATGTGGATGTAAACGGACATAGAAAAAAGATGAGACTTGAATACAAAGTAAAAAAAAGAGACAGTAAAGGAAGACCCAGAGCCATCCCCACGTGCCATTCTGGAACATCCCCACGTGCCGTTCTGGAACATCCCCACGTGCCGTTCTGGGACATCCCCACGTGCCGTTCTGCAACATTCCAACGTGCGGTCTGTGTCTCCACGGCTCCCTGGCAACATCGGTCACCCCAACACCATGATGTCACAAAGAGTGCCTGTGGACCAAAGGCTGGCCTCTGTGGAGCCCCCCAGACAACTTGATGCTGGGACTCCTGCTTCATCCCCGGTGACAACTGCCTGACGGAGCCTCCCAACGCTGGCGAGCCATGACACGCAAAGGGCCAAGCAAAAGGGCAGCCATCACGGCAGGATTTATCTGACGCAGTCGTCACCGCTTCATGGACCTGTGCACCCCAGCCAGTTCGGCTGTCATGCGGGAGGCAACGCTTTAATGACGAGACGCGTCAGTCAGACGCATTGCTTTCCTATGAAGATAACTGGACTTTTGAAGTGAAGTGCGTTTCCTGTGAGATTACGGAATGTTTGATGTTTGTGAGCCGACGTTGCTGTCATGGTAATGTCATGGAACGCTTTGTTGCCATGGGCATCGTTGTTTATTTGTTTTTTTACCCCCCACCCCCTGCCCAGGCTAATGCCATTTATCCCCCAAGTATTCATAAACACAGTGCCCTGGGTGTGATGGAACTGTAAAGCCTTTATTTTGATGTAGTTTAGCTCTATTATAATCAAACAATTACTATGATGTTAAAGTATGAATTGTCAGCTCTAATTTTATTATTATTATACATATACTGGGTTCATCAAAGCATTTTATACCTAGCTTACTATTTATACATAAGTATAAGTATCAGAAAAGATTAATATAATATCAAATTAACCCTTAAAGGTTTCTTGGGATTTAAAATCCGCCTGTCACTATCTTGAAATATTGGCCTCTCAAGAGGTCATTCTTTATAGTAGAACAATGTGTTTTATATAGTGGATTCTGAAACACCTTAACTAGAAGAAGGATGAATAGAAAACATTGTTTGAGAAGCTTCCATGAGTATTCATGTGAAATTGTGTGAAGAAATATACAAACCTTTGTTGACATGTAGTTGTTTTTATTTAGAAATATAGTGTAATACAACAAGTAAGCTGATTTACATCATATTTGGATACCCCCACGGGTTCACAACAACTCTATGATGTTTATAGTATGAAAATATAAAATAATAAACAAAATATCAAACATTTTCTGAATTTGTTCTTTCAAAACCTTTAAAATATCAACCAAAATGTCTTTAAGGGGTCCCTGTATTAGCTTGGTGGAAAACTGTTTAGAAACATCCAACACAGGATTTGATTCTGGGCCAAGATTTGCCACATCTGAAAAGATTTGTAGGATATTTGCTGAAATATTGAAATACTGTTGATTTGTGGTAGAGATTCTGTCCCCTACAACTTATACCAGTCCGGAGAAATTAATAGAAATGTAACAGGTGCATTACAATCGACTTTAAAGGGTTGAGGATCCCATATTTCTAGCACATAATGACTAGCCTAAATGAATCTTACAACTGCACTAAGCTATTGCATTTGTTAGATGTGGTTCTGTTACAGATTATTGTGTGGTAAATGTATGTGTTGTATTTTGGCATTTCGAAGAAACAGTTATTGTGAAGAGGATTTTGTGGTAATTCCTATCTTCAACTTAATTCTAATTTACACACATCAATACTCTAGGAAACCAAATACTTTAGTTTGAACTATTTTTAAGGTAAATACATGGTGTTTGCAAACGGAGATACAACTTCAAAGCAGTTTCCCCCACGAAAGACAAATAAACTTTCACACGCTTAGTATTTATCACTTCTCTCAGGTTGGTACTTCCCTAAACCGCAAAAACTCACTGGAGTACAAAGCTCAGGATGTCAGGACATGTAATCGATTTCCAAAACGGAGGATGTCAGGAACCATTTGAAAACAAGATGGATGAACGGACCGATATGTTTACAAAATATATAGGATAGGAACACTAAAATGATTCAAATAACTATTTTTATGCATTTATCAGTATGAAATATATATATGTGCAGTTCATTTATTCTTATACAAGAACAAAGTATGTTTCAAAACACGTAATATGGATATGTGGTTGATGAAATCATCATAAATGACAAATGTTTGAACAGATACAGAAACATTACCTGAACTAAGATTTTAAAATGTAAAATTAGAATTTTTCATTCACGTAGTATTGTATTTGTATTCAACCACTCTGCATTGTAACAATAGACTCTACTCAATTCACACCATGCTCAGAAAAACTGTCAGATGGATTTTTTTTTCGAATCAATAAAATTAAGCCTCCGGGAAGTTTAAAGGAGGAAGAGCGCTAGCGGGATTAAGGACCTTCGGAAATGACAAGAACTTCTTACGATTCATTACCAGCTAACTCCTGAAGAGGTTGAAAACACAATGCTTATATAGAGCTTCACCAAAGGTGCAGTCTTACTAGAAACTCGTTTTCAGAACACTTGAACAATGATCATGCATTCATTTAGAAAGGTTGACGTGAATATGGCAAGGCTAACAAATCTATGAACTAATTTCATATTCCCTTGCACTCTCCAACACAGTAACTCATTTTGGTTTTCTACAGGCGTCAGCGGTGACTCAATTCGTACCTCCCCTGACGACACACAGGTCGCTTAAACCCTCAGTGCTTGTGACAGCCAGTGAGGGTGAAGAAGGGGGGAGAGTTTGTGTGGCGACCCGATTCTGCCCAAGATGGATGAGGATTTCCTGAGCAGTACCCTGACTGCCTCCGGATCCGGCCTGACCTCTGCCTCGTTCCTGACATTGGAGGCGAAGGCGGCCTTCGTCTTTGTCCTCATACTCTTCCTCGTCCTGGGTCTCCTAATCGTGCGCTGCTTCCGCATCTTGCTCGATCCCTACCGCAGTATGCCGTCTTCCACCTGGACTGACTACATGGAGAAGGACACGTTCGACTATCGCATCGCCTGAGGGCTCTCCTATATTCAAGACAGCCTTCTGCCTTGCCGGAGGGGCTGGTTGCAAAAGCAGTCACCAAATTAACTTCAAGGCGCATGATCTTAAGAGTCTTTCCACGTGTCCATATTCAGCTTATTTAAAAGCATTTTTCTGGGATATGGGCCGACTGGGACTTTTCAGAGGAGTCCCGCCGTGAGGCTGGGCCGATGGCAAAAGTGCTGAAATAACAGAGGACTCTTTTATTGGGGGTTGGAGGGAAAGGGGAACAAATAGAATCACTAGGAGGAGGGATTAATACAACAAGGAGCAAGTAATACAACTGGTTCAGTCGCTTACACAGCTAAATCACAGCAGCTCCCGAACCTGACCATGCATTTTGAGAAAAACGCATTTTTGGAAATTGGTCTTTCTAAAATGTTGATTTTGTAAAGAGGGCGGCTTTTACAGCTGTAGTGTCACGGTCGTGGTGTGCGATGGAACCAAATGCAGACATAATTCAAAAGTAAAGAGTGAATTTAATCCAATAAACAGAAAACACGACAACACGAACTGCAAATGTAGAAATGAAAGGAGCTGAATTGATCAGCAAAAAACATATAAACGAAATACAAATAACATGTAGCGTATTCACTGAAATTGAATTAAAGTAAAGACAAACCGTGAAGTTGCATACAAACAATAAACCACACTGGGTGTGGTGCAAACCTAACCTAAGTAGGCTCCCCAATCAGAGTCAACTGAATGCAGCTGCTCTGACTGGGGAGCTTACAATGGCATAGAGAGGGCTAGAGGCCTCTCTATCCGGCATGCCCTGAAATGGCCAGGGGCCCGCAGCCAGGGCATGACATGTAGTCTATGGCCTCGATTTTAGGTTAACCGTGCCTAGTCATTAATCCGCAAAATCACAACCCTCATTGGCCACAACAATCATTCAATCAAATCGCCAAGAAAAAAAAGCAATTAAGAAAAAATTATAATCCCACCCCAGGAGCCTGAGACGAATGCACATGAATCTGGTCAGGACAGGGTGAGGGCAGCCCCCGAGGGTGGATGTGTGTGTTATCTTGCAAATGAGTCTGCAATCTTCCTGTTTCCTGGTCTGCACTAAGAATTTTCCTCGGTTCTGTTAGGTGTCATTAACGTGGCTGTCACTGATGTCTGAGGCTGTCAGTGATGCCTGAGGAAGATGAAACCCCCCTTGTCTTCCTCTGTGTCATCGTCACATTTGTATTCCCAGCTGCTCTGGGATCTTACTGATCACTGTAATAATAATCCACATGAAACAAGGCCAGAGAAACAGCAACTCAATACTGGGTACACGCACTGATATGATTGCACTGCAGGCATACTGGAACAAGTCACAGATAAAGAAACAGAAAAAAACTGTTGTGACCTCAGTGGTACTTAGTTATGGAATGCAGTGTTCTACCACAGCAAATACCACTTACAGACACACTTGATGCTGTGACTAGTGTAGCACTTAGCTAAAATGAGACTCTGGTACTCTTTGACAGAGAGACACTACTTATACCTGAGCAAAAGATCACTGCAACATGGCTACTACTACTGCAATGCACAGCTTCAGGCAGTTCAAAATCCTTAGATTAAGTTACTGTTGCTCTTAAACTACTAAGAGATTCATATAATCAGATTGTATTGTTGCTGTATTTCGGCACGTTCACCAAATGTTTCACTCTCAATTTCTAATCCCTTTTTTGCAAATTATTTGGTCCAACTTTGCCTTAAGGAACACTTGTTTACATTTTTTAAGATAATTGCCCTTATTGGGAGTACAACATCTCTTCTCTAATTAGAGTGTGTGTCATTTTATGTGATTTTTGTATTGGATCTCAAAAGGTAGTTGGAGGCTTTCGATGCACTCGCCAGGCCAATGTTAAGCAAACAGGTGATTTTATTGTGTCATCATATCATATTAGGTTGTTATGTTAGGCAGTTTCACAGACATGTCCACACACTACCTGGGTAAGGTTGTCATTTTTTCCCTTCTTTTAATAATTGGACTAACGAAAGGGCAACATTACTGGGGGGGTTTCAGTGTAACCTGGGAACCTTCAAATTTGTCCCAAACATGTTTTTGCATTGTTAGTGTGTCCCATCCTTACAAATGTCTTAGTGCAAATGTCAAATTGCATTACCTTCTGTAAAATGTAAGACTTTATATGCAGAGTTTAAATAGCAAAATACTTTAATTACATGAATAGAAAACGAAGTATCTCTTCATTAAATGTTGTCATGATATGGCTAACCTGGTGTTTATGGACCATGGTCCAGCATACACTTGAGTCTTTGGTCTCTTTTATTAGGATATTTCTTGTTTTTTTTTTATAAATATGAATCTCAATATAATCTCAATATATAAATATAAGTCTTGAATTTATATATTGCTCACACTACATACTTTAATGCAGCTTTGAAGAATCGTAAAACACAAAAGCCACCCTCTGTAATTCAATGATGTCAGGAAATCTTGTTGACGGATATTAGGCGACCACAAGTGATTGCTTGTGTACTACTCTTACAGCAAAAACGCTCTTATCAATTTTGTTGCAATCCCCAGTCCAATAAAACATTCAAATGCCTGGAACATAAACATCTCACATAACAAGAAATTCTACAAATGGGTATTTTCTTTAACAGCACAAATGTAATTTAATTTCTGCATACGTTTCCAACCTTTGACTTTAGCATTGGTCAAATGGATCTTCAGTGTTGACGACCATGTTAATTTAGGCCCCAACAGATGGTTGTGGTGTGGCCGTGAAAGGAAAACCCCTGTAGTGATCTTGCACGCCTCATCACACATCAAAATCGCATGGCGTCACAGCAAGGCGCCATGAAGAATCTGTCATCACACCGACTGCAGCACATGCTTTATGTGGCTGGTAGATGGGGCCAGATTATTTTCAGTCATTGGCAGTTGAACAACTTGTCATATTTCTAGCATGGAGAATGGGCAGATTTAATGCTGAATCAGTTCATCCACAGTGCAATCTTTGAGGCTTTGGGGCCGTTACACAAGCTGTAGGAGCTCGGCCATTTGAACCGGTGTTTAGCCCTTTCAGATTCACATAAATCTTTTGCTCGGACACGAACATTATAGTCGGGTGTATGCTTTTTTGGTTATTCAAAATGAAGCTTAAATGTGGAGTGAAAAGTCTCAAAACATTTAAACACAATTCACCTTTTATCCAATGGTTTTCATCCTCATTTAGGAGGTAATCCCAGATTGCTCTGAGCACTGATCTCTACTTCCTACTACCCAAAAGACAAACAGACTTTAAACAAATTACATCTTTTCTCAGTGGACCTGTTCCAGACTGATTAGCCATATAGTAACCATGGTAACAGTTAGATGTTTAGGCCAAACTGGTGTTTTGTTGTGCAGTGCCTGTCAATGGGGTAGAAAACCTCCCTATTGTAAGTATAGTGTTCTTCAGGATTCCTGCAAAGTTATTTTTTCAATATGTACATAATATACTGTATGCATTTCTATCAAAGTTAAAATAATTTGCCATTAAAATGTTAAAAAATCTTAGACTATCTCATGCTTTCTTTCTTCGGTTGGATTCAGACTAATATTGTTCCGGCACCATCAACATTCAAATGTCCTTGTTTGGAGGGAAAACGACATAGTCCTCCAATATTCTGAAATAAATGATTGATTCAAGACACATGAAGTAGTTTGGTAAGACGTTCCTGTAGAGCACACATATTACTGTATTATATATTACATATTACTGAGGACACACTGTCCTCGATAACTCTTAAATTGCTTCCTCTTTCATCGGAGGGTTGGGCAATAGTGCTGTTGTTAGCCACACAAGTGCACTTGCTCTAAATATATACGTGTATTAGCAGGGCAGATTCTGCCATAACCTTGGAACTAAGTTGCAAACCTATCGACCTTATGATGAAGAAGCATGTCCTGAGACTTTCCCCAGGCCAGTTTAGTTTGACTACACTCCTTATGCCTACTGAACGTCTATAGGTGAGAATTCAGTTTCTCAGAATTAATTGATAACAGCTTTCGGGCCGAGTTGAAAGGGAGGCCTGTCACGTCTCCCTCGGGGGACGTGCCCCCTCCTCGCTCGGCCAGGGTTCGGCGTTCAAGGGCATCGACTTCCTAGCTGCCACGGTTCCCCTGCCTCCACCTTTTGTGTTCATTGTCTGTTATGGCCCAGGTCCTCACGAACACACCCCTTGATTGCGCACACCTGTTACTCGTTGTCTCTGTATAAGTATGCCCTGTGTGTGTCCTGTTCAGGGTGTGTTGTTGTCTCATGTCGTTTTCGCTCAGGACATCACCGTGAAGTCATTTACTGGTCTTTTCTAATAAACGGACTGCCAGCTATCAACTCCTGCGTCTTGGACCGTTTCATTCAACGCACTCGTCACAAGGCCACTTAACCTACACATTGTTTGCAGGAGCTCTGCGATTGACAGCTCCACCCCCCACCCTACACTTCCCATATCACGACAACCTGCCTTCCGTTCTACCAATCTTGTGGTTGCCACGGAAACCGGATCCAAAATAAGATATGACGGTAACATGGTCAACCATAGAGAGAACGGGAACTGAGGACCAGAGTAAATCAACTGCATCACTGTAATCATACCTGTGAGCATTTTGGATGAACTGGTTTGGTGCTAATGCTGCTGATGGTATATAAAGGACATGAATAAACAAATGATGGAACCAGTGTTGACACACTTCCACCAAACAGTCTGGTGTATAGCCATGACCTGATACATCCATCAGCATCACAGGAATGAAAAGGACTTGTGGTGTCTAGTGTTGTACATTTTTATCCTCCAACTATCCCATATTATCTTAGACTCCAACAAATTGACTTAAGTTGTTACACAACGACTTCTGGTGAAGAAAAAGGCTTATTTGTGCCGTGTTGGTGAAGTTACCTGCACGGGTCTCTCTGTGAACTTTGCTACGAAGATGGTCGTTGCGATCGAGACTGGGCCTTCTTGGAGATGGATTCTTCTTCTTATCAGACCGCCATGAACTCCTTGACAGTCCTGACATGTGTTATCGCCATGGGCATACGCCCAGGGCTTATGACTTTATCTCAAGAAAACCTTTCTCTCGAGGTCCAGTTAAGAGCTCAGGCAGCTCTGTAAAAACACAAGTCAAAGGCATTCTAGCGTGTAGAAGTTAAAAAGCAACAGCTACTTGGGACCCTCTTAGTCCCTGCTCTCCTCCATTCTTGATTTAGCTTTGTAACATTATCTTTTTGGGAGATATATGACCATCAAGGAAGGCTTTGCTACCTAATCAACTCCTTCACGGTAATGTCTTAATGGAAGGTTTGTTTTCATTGTACCTATGGAACATAGCAAATGGTTTTGTTTTGTGAGGGAGTGAAATGTTTTAAAAAGTTGTTTTTTTAACATTGTGTGTGATAGAGAAGTCTTGTAATTCACAGAACAGACATCATATAATTGTCATCAATGGGTCATCATGCAGACTGCTTGGACCAATATCTGGACAGAGGACACAACATGGCATGCCTGCCTCCAACCTAGAAATGTTACTTCCTATTTGACAGCTCTGCAAGAGTGAAACCATTCTCAGTACTCACCAACATATTAAATTGTGCTTAATTGACTGCAGTTATGTCAGGCTGTACTTCAAAAATCTATACATAAAAATGTACAAGCAAACAAATGCAACTTTGAAGAAAATACAGTAGCTCTCCAAAGTATCAACCCACTTGGACTTCCAGATTGTATTGAGCTATAACATTAAAACAAAATAGGCTTGATCAGAGAGTGCTTGCAAAACCTATATTCCTATAGATGTAATATTGCAAAAAAAAAGTAATTTATAAACAGGTTGGTGCAATGAAGTAGGGCCTTAATCAGCTATTGGATATCACAGAATTGGGGTTGAGGGAACACAAGCAAAAACAATTTAGCTGTGGTATGACATGTGACATCAGGCCTTGGCACCATGACACTAATGAGAACTGGGGTTTGTTCACTCGGATTGGAAAACAAAAAACATTATACAAATTATAAACCATATCAGACTGTTCATTCTTGCCATTTCAGTGTAGTGTATCGTGCCAGGGATATTGAAATGGAAAACAAATCAAGCGTTACCCTTATTTGTTGACTAAAACTATGCAGTCCAAAATTTTTAAGGAGGAGCATCAGTGCAGCCTGCAGCAAGGAAGAGAATATTAATAGAAGGACTTCAAAGCATTAAAGTAAAAGACAACAGCAGGGAAATGACTGATACCCCTGAGAAACTTCTTCTGGGTGAAAAACACAATGAACGGCTAAAAGGCTGACACAAAACAAATTAAACAGTAAACCAATTTAGGAAAGCTGCCCAGATGAAAGCAACAAGAACATTCCACTAGACTACACAACTGATTATGATGACAGTCTTGATGAGATAACTGATGAGAAGATCACCAAAACTGCAGAGGATGACACATTTTCTACTTTGCCTCGCTTGAAAACATCAAGCGGCAAGAGACTTAATAGCTTTGGCCAAATAGACAAAGCGGTTGGGTTCCGACTTAGCATGTGAAGAGAGTAGACGCAAGCTGGGTGGCTACCATGCATTAACTCATTTATGTTTGATGTTTTGCTTTGCCTTCATTCTCAATTTATAGCAAAAAAATGTATTAGACCATCTATTACCTTTTGTAAATTCGACGTCACATAGTTTTACAGGCGCACTGCCTGGCAACGCTTCGACCGCGGTGGTTGACTCCGACCGTCATGGCGCAGAGGGGGCGCTTACACTCTCCGACCTGGATCTGACAGCACCAGGCTCAGGTGGTCATCGTTAGGCTCCACAATCTCCAGGACAAGGAACAGACTCGACGAACTCAAAACCAATTCCTACCACACGTCTGCTGCCGCTAGGAGTAGGGCTGCATTCCTTGACGTATAAATTAGGACAGGACAAAAACCGAGTGCATTTCTTGAAATAATTTAGTGTGAATCTAACTTACCCAACTTAGTGCAATAATTCTGCGTGTGGGGAGTATTTTGGGGTCTGAATTAGGCAAACTACGCTGAACTCAAGCTCCTGTATGTATACATGTGCTTTTTCCCCCAGTGTGATGTGTATCCATGGCCTAGTACTTAGTCATAGACCTTTTTGAGTCAGCGCTACACTTGAAATCTGTGGCTGTTACAACATCGTGGGGCTATTTGTCTTCCATTTTTCCTCCAGCCCATCAGCCAGAGGCAGACTACAACCCCTAGCACAGATCCAATTATAAACCTAACCTGGGTACGCCAGAAACAGTGCAGAAACCAAGAGCCCCGTCAAAGGGATCCATTCTACATGTGCCCGTTGCTCAAGGCACGAGAATGGCACAGCACTTGGAGGGGGCTGTTTTGATTCCTGCACCCTGCCTGACTGAACCACCAGGAAATAAACCATTTATATTTAACAAACGGTGTGGATGTGCTCCCCCCCAATGCTTTTTAGTACACTCCAGATATTTATATTTGTTGGATGACATTAAAAAAAATCAAGTAATTTTGCCACTTAGTGGTAGGTTTGGCATGACTCTGGCATATTGATTCTAGCTGTGATGTACCATGCATTCTCATCAGAAATAACAGATTGAAAGACAGCAGGGTCATATTTTAGAAAATGTCTAATTTTTTTTGGAAGAAGTTACGTTTTTGACAGACAGACTGATAACAGTTAACCTATTAGAAAACACACATTTGTTCCCACTTCATGTTTTACAATGGATCCATCTTGAAGGATTCAAAACGGAATAAAATAATGTTCAAGGGCTGTTTCTATTTTTTTCCCAATAAGTATAATTGGGTTTTTGACCCATCAGATCTATTAAAAACATTTTAATAATATCCTTTAACATAACCTGTCATTTTGCGAGAAAAAAAAGCTTGTTAGACAAACGTCTCGCAATAAATTACTACAAAAATATAATTATGTATTATTGATCATACAATGCTAAGTAACATTTTATGCCGTAATTCTTGCTCATCTTTTAAGGTTGTCAATAATTTCCTTGTACACAATCCCGCTCAATTGTCCATTCGCAGCCATAGGTGGTAATATCTCACTAGGAGCTGATCATTCACCCGTGTTCTGTAATCATTCTAACATACAACTTTGATTTAAAAGGAGAAAGCAGATGCCAACACCGGTCTACTTTTCTTTCGTCTTTAAATATCGACATACGTTGCCACTGTGTGTTGGATGGTAACAACGCACCTGGTTAAATCATTACAATGCTGAAGCAGGCAGATACACTTACAATAGAGAACCACGCATCACAAAAAGAGGAAATGGTACGGCCACCCACCCAAAAAAATATCAAGCCTGATACACTTATACGATGTTTGAAAAACAATGTTATTTTTTCTTTTAATCAAAGCTAACAAGATCCACACATCCATCAGGAGAAAAGGCAGGGTGAAAAACCCACAACTCTGAGCACCAAAGGGACAAAGTTTTTACATCACATGTTTTCTGCCAGAATTTCTAGGGATCCCATATTTTTTCTAGCGAAAACCCTTAAGTTCACCACACCACCATAACACTAAAATCTGACCATTTCAATTTCTACGTCGTCTAGTATTCTGTTAAGAAGGACAATTTTTGGGATGTCTAAAGTTAGCATTCCACCATATTCAGTTCTAGATAAGGCAACAAATTAAGGGAATATACATCATTACAAAGGTGAAGATCAAAAGGATGTTACAGTGATTCCGTTGTTTTCATTGTACTGTGTTCGAAAGAAATTATTTCAGTGCATGTTTCTGTAGAAGTGGATTCAGAAATCTCCATGGAAACACATGGTAAAAGTACCAGTCGTTTGTTTGCTATACTTATAACACAAATTATTCTCAACTTGTTGAGATATAGCTGCCACAATTGGGTCCCCAGTTATATTGAGAAACAAAGACGTTAGTCAAATGTTACGCTAGGTAAACGAACTATTTCGAAATGCAAGCTAGTTGTTCTTCTGACATAAATGCGACATCAATAGATCCGTTTTCAATGTGAGTTTTCTTAAATTTAGTTTGTTTAAATATTTTAACCCGTTGCAGCAAGAGAGAGGGGGAGTAGGGACCCTTTTCGGTTTAAAATTATGCACCTTAGGTTTAAGTAGGAGAAAATGATTAGTACCTTATTTAAAAAGTTACGCTCTGTTTCTTTTTATAAAAAGGGTGTGTTACTTTACTAGGCAGGGAGGAAATTAGTCTTGAAAGAGACACTTGTACAGAGAAAGCCAACAGGGGACGTGGAAGAGCAGAGTGAAACAGAGAGCTGAGGGGAAAAAATTGGGAAAGATATGAAGAATGGAAGAGGAATAAAGGAGAAGAAAAATGTAGAGATGGAGTGACAGGGAATAGAGAACAGAGGGGAGGAGATAGGAAGAAAGGTGAGAATGGCAGGAAACAGATGGAGGGCATCAAGCTACCTGCATGTTCCACTACCTCGCCCATACCCACCATAGCAAGAACATGCTCCAGAGGGAACACTGGTGTTAGCAACATCCCTGGCGATGGTGCACACAGGCCATGCTGTTCATCCCATCCAGCAATGACCATCTGCACACAGGGAGAGCCCACAGGACTTCCGAAGACCAGTTAGGAAACATGATATAACTAGCTGATATTCACTGCTAACAAGACTTTATTAAGCACAAAATGCAGACGTAACAAGCAACGGGCTGTCCAGTGACTGGTGGGGGTCACAGGTTTTTTAACAACTCCACTTTGAGTCGCATTGGTGGACACTGGAGAAGAACTGGTTTAATGAACAGGTGATAGGTTGAGATCTACAACAGCCATAAAAAAAACCTATGTATCCTAAAAATGGTTGAATGGGAGGATTGTAGCCTAAAAGTTTTTTTTTGGCCATGGAAGATGCTTCTTGCTACAACATAGTTGGATCCCTGTACATATGAAATAGGCCTACCTGTCACTGGGATTAAACTACCTTCTAATATCCTCTGTGGGGTTCTGCTCTACATATGGTCCAAAAGTAATCCAGTAAGAAGACCAGAAGGATTTATTGATATCTAGATTGTACGGATTCAACCCCAGTAGGCCTAATGGCCACATCATGCTCAACCTTTTATAGTTTTAACAGGTACATTTTTTGCACAGAGCAGATGAACTGTTGTCATGTATTAAATGCAGCTCATGCTGACAGTCATTCACATGCAAACAGTCCATTGGTATTTCATGATAGCATTTTGGCGTCAACTTCTTTTCTTTAAAACTATTAATATTATTCTTTTTTTAAATCAACAGGCCCAAACAGGCCATACCAAGAAAGCAAACAGAATACCGAAAAGTCCTTTGGTTTGGGGGGGTCTGGATCAAAACATTCTAATCAATACTCAAGTCTTCAAGACATGAAGCTCAGTATTATTTAATCAATTATAGTCACTGTAGATCTGAGAGACCTAAGGTTTAAGAATCAACCCTAATCATATTTCAGTCTTTTAGAAAGGGTTTAGAAAACTAACCAATGAAGTAAAATGCAACATCCAACTAATGTTGGCTGGTCATAGAATAGATATTGTTCAATTGGAAATATCATCTGCCTTTTAACAGAATTTGGTTAATCCAAGTGATGTTACAGATTATAATCTGACAGGTAACTGGTGCCTGTAACAGATTACATTTACATAGTAACCTACCCCACCCTGGGGTCATTTACAATCTGTTCACCTAAAAAATCTGGCAGAGAAATGCTAAGCTATAGGGACTGTGTGCTTATATTTCATATACATATATAGGCAGTGTGCATCCCAATGCACTTAAAAAAATACCACTTTATATGTACATAAGAAAAAGGCTTGCAGAGAGCATATAAAAAATAACTATCATACTTAAAGAGTATTGACTTCTCAAAAAAGGATAAGTTTACAACAGGTGAGTGTAGAGAAAAGAAGAATGGTGTTCTAGCCGACCAGCTGGCCCCTTCTCCCAGTAACCGCAAAGGACCATGGGTCAGGAAAGCCAACAGCTTCTCTGAAGGTGGTTTCAAATCTGTCCACGGCATAAAATTATATACACAATATTTACTAAAAAAAAAAAAGAAATGGACCAATGAACAGCATATAAACATTTTAAACAAACATTGGAGTATAGGATTAAACTCACACATTGTTTTTCTCTATTAAAAGCTGAACTTTAACAAAGACCTCCAAAAGAACACCTGGGCAAGATGATCCTCTACATTAGGGGCCTATCCCAACTTGAGATTAACAAAACTCTTACTCATGAAAATCGCCCCATTGACGTCCATCCAATAACTTCAGGCACAATGTAAAATAGCGTTCATGTCTCAAGTTTAGAGATGGTCCTTAGTGAATAGCAGACAGACAACATTCTATTTACACCCTTCACCACCCCTGAGTGCTGAATGTTCACCTAGAATCTGTCATTCAGTTTCGGAGGACTAACTAAGAAGTCTAGTCTATGGCTCACTGCACAGTAACTGTGGCAGGAAGAAATGGTGGTACGTCAGGAATTGTCAGTCAGGACAAGGCTAATCTGACAGCCTTATTCCTTGGCCTGCAGCAAAGTGCAGCGGGCCTATGAGATTAGCGTCCAAGGGACCTTGCAACCGCGGAGACGTTAGCGACGCCATCACCGAGGAGGACCCAAGAGGAGGATTACAAAGCGCCATAAAAAAAACAAGTCAAAACACGGCCAGTTACAGCTTAGAAACCAGTCATTATTATGTGGTCAATGATACATGCTGGAAACAGCGGGTGGCAATTCCATGCTCTGTAAGTCAACATTGTTTTGCGGCATTGTTCCTTCGCTGCGGAACCCATGGGGGGGGGGATTGAGCCCTCATTAACCAAGGACGGGCACGCTGGGGATTTCCTAACAGGTTGGCACGGTGATAATGTCTTGACCACGCAGGCACCAAACTCCATAAACACCCCAGACTGGGTGGACCGGGGTTCCCACAATGCATTGTTCCGGCGGGCACCTTAACAGAGCTGCAGGCTGAGCAGATCCTGCTTCCCAATCGACCGCCTTATACAGCCCCGTGTTATGCAATTCTTCAAAAACCCATGATCAAAGACATGAAAAACGAGGGGAACGCCACAGAGAAAACAAAAAATGATACGAAACACAGCAGAGACTGAGAATAAGGGGCAAAGGAACACAAAGGGCCTGAAACCGCCCCAGTCCGCGTCCATAACGCCTGTCTGAGGTTAGGAGATGATCTCGGTGTGGGACGGCATCGACTCCACCAGTGTCACCTGTTCCTCAGCCGAGTCCAGCTCCTCGGTTTTGATGATGATGGCGCCTTCTTGAAGCACCACCTCCTCGCTTGACATATCCACCTGCGTCACCTCCTCCTCTTGAACCTCTTCCTGCACCTCCTCCTCCTCCCCTACAACCTCTTCCTGTTCAGAGGTGCCATTGGTGTGGCTGTGCGACATGGCTTCCAGCTTCATGCGGTACTGCTCCGCCTCCTGCTCCTTCCGGAACAGCTGCTGCCGGTACTCCTGAGCCTTCCGGTTGGCCTCCTGCAGCTGCCTCTGTAAATGCTCCTGGAGGAAAAGACCCCAGAAGGTCAGACTAAAGGTCACCGGCTCACGCCCCATGTTCACCAACAGCCCCGAAACACCCGCGTCTAGAAGTATTCAATACAAATGGGAAGAAAGGGGTTCAATAGACTGCTGGGATGCCCTCGCACGACACGCGGTCCCACTGACCGTGTCTCCAGACTCCGTGTGATGGGTCTCGAGTTTCCTCTTGCGGGCGGGTGGAGGCTGGGGCTCCTCGTCAACCACCTCCTCCGTCACCTGATTGGCTGGCACTGCCAACACTGCAAAACAGACCAAAGATCAGAGGCGACATAATTGGCTCTACATTTAAAACGGCTGATGACCCTGTAAGTGAAAGGCATCACATACAGCAACACGTACCTGAACACCTACGACACAAGCTGTGCAGTATTCATTAGCAGTGAGATTAATACGCATTCAATAAGTTAATACAGGAGGGAAATTCATTGATTCTCAACAAACAATAATTCCTGTTTATTATCCCAGATTTTTTCAGAACATCACAACCTCTGCGGATTACAATCACTCAGAGTAAGGCTGCTTTCAGGCCCAGCTATTCAGGGATAGTGACACTAGCGATCCACTTCATAATAAGAGACTAACCGACACTAAATGTTATGACCAAGTTTCACAGGGTCATCCACCAGACCTTGATAAAAGGTTGACTGGGGTCCTTCCAACCTCCATTCTCCAATGGAACTTGTTGGTTTGCAGTCTTATTCATACAATGTTTTAACGAAAGTATCTCCCTAAAAAAATTATAGTGCCATCTAGAATCCTAGACAGAAAATAAATCATGACCCTTATACTTTTGTAGGATCCAGTAAACAATTCAGTAAATGGACATGAGCAACTTGAACAGACAGCGACCAAGAGAGCTGTTCTTACTCTGCTGCCCATGTTGCATGGTGACAAAGAACGGCTGACCAAGCCCTCCCGTTTGCAGATTGCCGTGCTGGTCGGTCACTATGGTGATGACCCTTTGACCTTGCTCATTCACCATGTGCTGGATGCTGCCGGGGTCCAAAGAATTTGCTGCTATGGCTTCCTCAGTGTCCCCTGTGGTCACAGAAGGAAAGCAGTTACGATACAGGTAATTACTTGTGCCGTTACGTGAGCGTGTGCGTTTGTGTGAAGGCACCGAGGATGGTAATATAATTACTCTGTCGATGCTGGATAGTTTAAATCTACATGAAAATCTATAAAAAAGACAAATGATTTCAATGGCATATCAGGTTAATTCATATATAAAAGTACCTGCATGTTTTGTTGGCATTTTAAAGCAAGCTTATAAAAGCTCAGGTTTCAAACAGAGGTTTCAAACAGTTCCAGCTAAAAGTGGTGGAAAACATGCTGATAAACAGCCTGCTGTTGCAAATGCACATCAATGGACTAGAAAACACACTTCCAATTATGAGAAGCAATGGGAGTAAAAAAAAGAATAAAAAAAACACAAAAGCAGAGTGCTTTTTAAACCATTGCCATTAACGGTTTAACAATTGATTGCAATTAGAACTGAAGCACATGATTGGGCTTTCAAAAGCATGACTAACAACCAACAGCAATGTTATTACAGTACGACCAGGAACCCTATGCTGTGCAGGTGCGACAAATTAGATCCAGGATTAACAAGGGGGTCCTGGAACAAGGGGGTCCTGGAACATGGATGAAGCCGTTAACAGGGGAAACCAATACCCCTCATTTTCACTCAAGACAGTGGGCATTTCTAGCCTGACCATAACATATTATTAAGGAGACCTTATTTCATATAGTTAGAAAAGTAGACCAAGCAAGTTTGGAGTCTTGTGTATAAACCCAGTAGCTACCAGAGTTGATGTGGTTGAGGAGGTCAGCCAGGTTGACCACACCCCCCTGGAGCCTACCCGAGTTGGCCTTGGTGGCGTTGTTGAGGAGGTCGGCCAGGTTGACCACACCCCCCTGGAGCCCCGGAATGCCCTGGATGATGAACTGGGGTTGGGCTGGACTGCCCGTCATGCCGGCCTCCGCGTTCATGTTCACCTGGTTTTGCATTCCCTCCTGTAGAGCGTCAACACATCGTCAATGACACCATTACAGCATTGACCACCACCACCAAAATGGTGACGATGACGGTCGTGTGACAAAAAGAAATAAAACGGTGGTCAGTTGATATTGTGGAGACCTTCCCAGAAGACTCCCCACGCAGGTTTAGGTAATTTTACCTGCAGCAGGAGCATGAGGTCTGCATTCTGGATGTCTGCCGCAATGTCAAACGGCGTCTTATCGAATTTACTGAGAGCGTGAACGTCGGCTCCGTGTTTCACCAGCGTCTCTGCAACTCTTTGGTGGCCGTTCTGGGCGGCCCAGTGGAGCGCAGTCATCTTCAGCATGTCTTTGGCATTAATGTCTGCTCCACTCTGTAGAGGGAGGGGTCCCGGAGAACAGACAGAGGGTAAGACTTTGGCCAAAAATGGATTAGGTCTGCATCTGAAACTGGCCGCTATATTTACAGCCAACCTAGGTTTTAGACGTAAACCGCTAAAAGTATTAGATTAGAGAAATGGTTACCCGGACTAATAGATCTACAATGACTGTGTGGCCTTCCGAAGCGGCCATGTGCAGAGGGGTCCTGTCCACTTTGGTTCGGGCATCTCTGCTGACGCCTGCTCTGAGCAGCACCTCAGCAGTGGAGTAGTGTCCATGTTGGGCGGCCAGATGCAACGGCGATGTGCCCAGCTACTCAGAACATGAGTGGGAGGGATAAAGTAGAGTCAAAACACCACACAATTATGCTATCTTGTTTAGCCCTTTTTATTCATACCAGACCAGTGTAGTGGAAGTAATGAAAAATGCCCAGACAGAAGCTAGAGAGGAATCACTACCCAGTCTGTGGTGAAGGGAGCCCCATTGGCCATGAGTGTCCTGACTTCATCGTCCTGGCCTTTCCGTGCAGCCTCAAGTAGCCGCTTCCCCAAATCCACCAGCGACATCTGAGACACGATACAATTAAAGGTGGCAGTATATTTCCACTTAGTGGCCTGTCAGCTGTTATGAAGTTACCAGTTTAGTATCCATTACAGTTCATAATGTACACATTATCATTTATACCAGCTTTTGGAAAAAATAATGGGTTACTGTTCTCATGCACAATTGAGGTATCTCTGCTCAACACAGATGTTTACTAATGAACATAATAAAATGCATTTCCATTGCATGCTACATGAGGTTACATGTAGAACTATTTTGGGTAACATCAGCAGATACCATGGAAGTTTACTAGTAAAGGAAACAACAACCCGAGCAGGTAGGCTGTAATGGGGAAGAGTGCACAAAGCCACAGAGGGAGGTTCTTTCGTTCCCCCCGGCAATAACTGCTGTTATGTAGACTCAAATGAGTCCCGAGTTCAGGCTGTCTTGCATACACGCGTATCTGACGTTCCTTCCAATTGAGCACAACATTATGTTGAAGAAAAGTCAGTGGTTTTGATAGAGATCATGTACATTTTTCGTTATCGCTAAACACTGAGGTCACACTGACGGTTGCTAGTTTTCAATAACTTTAAACGGGGAATAAACAGGCAAACAGTGCTGCTGTGTAACCAATTACGTTGGTTGATGGCAAAAGAAATGTTAAATGTATATACTAAATAGTGTGCAGTTTTTAGCGAAGGGACGTTATAATGTAGTTAGCTGGTGGGTTTACAGTGACTCGCGATTGATACATAATGCGCAAACTAACATCAGGCTCTCTTCAAGGCGAATGCCTGACGATGATGGAGACGATGAGTAGCCATCTTATGAGCCTCGGCGGTGAAAACAAACTGAAGGAGGCCATGTGTCCTATTATACGTTAAATCATTCACACCGATTATTTAATGAACATCAACAAAGACATTTAAATACAGGACAGGAAACTCTTTGATATTAAGTTGTTGGTTTTCCGGGGGAAGTCAGTAGAGAAATTCCTATTTTACACGAAGAGAAAAAACTACTTCCACATCCGGTTAACAGCATTCTTTCTCGCACGCCTCATCAAAACCTTTCGCGCAATTTCTCTGATCTTAGCGTTCGATTCTTTTTTTTGTGGCTTTATTGTCAAAGGCGAGAGACCCGAGGACATTTACCGCCATGTGCTATTACTTTTATCTTATCACATGAGACTGATGGCGCCAGGTTTGTTATCTAACCAACCAAGTTGCTAGCTCGCTAACCTTAGCAAGCGAGTACTTCACTGGTAGCGGCGGTGTTATTTAGGCAGCAAACTGTTAAATTACTTTAACGACAGCACAAAAATTGGTATAACTGTTTTGGCATTTTATGTGCAACTCGTTCTACGGTTACTATCGTAGATTGGTTTAAGGCTTCACATAGTCAGCTGTAATAGTGAACTACTACCAGCTAACGCTAACTAGTGTCCGAATCCCGATTAGAAACAAGCTAACTACAGTAGTTAATTTAGTCCTTACCTTGATAACGCTTCAAATTTACGCGCTTATGCTGCGGACATAAGTTCCTTCACTTGGCCAAAATATTTTATCCGTTCGCCTCACCTAACTAAAATAATGAAATAAATATATATATATTTTGTATTTTAACGGATACAAAGATGGCGGCCACACGACACCGGAGGTGGAAACCGAGCCCTTTTAACCCTCTTGTGGGCGGGCGCATGGTTTTAAAAAAATGTGGCAAGCCCTCTTGTTACGCGCAGATCCCAGATCAGCCATTTCTCCCTTAATGTCGACCATAACTCATAGCGGTAAAAAGCGAAAATTAGTTTTGACGTGTACTCTTTTCCTTTGCTGTTGTTCCAAAGTTTGCTTGTGAGGGTAATGTACTTTCAGCAGGAGTTTATTTACAGGAGTGCATTCCTGTTTCTAAAGCATCTGTTTACCACATGGACGTTTGACAGTTTGTCTCAGTAGCCAATCTTGTCCAAGTTGAACTGTATAGCTTTGGGTGGTAACTTTTAATTTGTAAGTGCATGGTAGTTCAAGACACATGCAGTTATAATCACATTAATGGCATGCATGAGGGACTTGTGAGGGACATGAAAGGTGTGCAACTCTGAATAGTAAACACTGGGAGACCTGTTTTGAGATATGTTGTTCATCAGTAAAAAAGACCTTAGAGCTTCTCCAGTTCTATGGGCATTTGCAGTTATATTGAGTGAGTGCTGTTTTTAAGTAGCCTAAAGTGTTGTTTTCAATGATGCAGCCAACAGTGAACAAACATTATAACAAGCTATTATACCTTCCTGAGAGGAAAGAAAAAAACTGCACCGGTAAAGAAATTCTACAAATTAACTTTTAACAAGAAACTCCTGTTAAATGAAATGCAATCCCAGGTGACTACATTATGAAAGCTGGTTGGGAGAATTCTGTGTGCAAAGGCAAGAAATGGCTACTTTGAACAATTTACAATATGACAAGGATATATCTGTTTAGCACTATATTTTTAACTTTTTGCATGATTCCATTTGTGTGTGTATATAGTTTTAATGTCTTAACTATTCTACAATATGGAAAATGCTAAATTTAAGGATTACAGTTGCATGACTAGGTGTGTCTAAAACTTTTACTGGTTGATTTGGATGATTGAATAACCGTTTCGAAGTAACGACAACGTCTCACCTAGTGGCTTTTTCAAGTTAACAGAATTCCGCATCAGACATATCGATATATATATAATCCAAAAGCAGGTAGGCATGGCTGCTGTGTTATTGTAACCCTGTAATCAGAGATTTAATTTATATCTGGAAGACCAGGTTGGTGCAATCAATTATCAGGTAGATTGAAGTTTAATATATGATTAGGTGATATAATGGGCCAAAGCACAGTCAGGAAACACTTGTATTCCAAGGAGCCAGTAGCTTTGTAATTAACCAAATGTTTTTTAGAAAGCAGTTATGTAGTATTATTCCAATAAGGATTATGAATTCAATAAGTTATCCACATCATAATCATGTTTAGGGCCTGTTTCTTTAGTTTTTTTGCCAATATCACGTTTTTGTTTATTTGCTGCACAAAATGTATTGTATGGGAGTACAGTTTACTCCACTGTTCCAATTAAAAAAGCAAAAATCACTACAAATCATAAGACACAACCGTTTTAGTATGCGCTAATGCTCACAGCGTCCACAATGTCAATCAGACATTTACTGAACAATACAGTTCAATACACTTCAGTGACCATTGCTCCATAACAACCATTGTTACAAAGTTTTTATATATTGCTATCATGCAGAAACCCCACAAAAAAATTTTAACAAATCTGCAGTTTCAGTGCTTATGAGGAAATTCACCTATCTGATCTTTTCACTTTTATACTGCGATGATTACGTGTTCCTTTAGGTGTACCTTTTTTGACCACTAGATGTCCTCTGTCATCACCGAAGCTGAATTGTTCAAGCTGATCGCGTCCTGATCGTAACTGCCCGTATTGTGGCTGTTTCTGCTCCCCCTGCTTTTACCTTAATCAATGCATAACAATTTAGTCCTGTATCCAGTATCAGAACATGCTAGTTCAATGCCTGAAGCTTTTTACAGAAGCACTTATAAGACATTTTCAAATCTAGAATAAGGACACTTCTTTCTCTACCACAAAAATATGGTAAAAGACTAAACTTTACTTTATAATTTGACAAAATGGGCGGTAGACTGCTAGAGGGTAGACTGTGTTTGATTTTCAAAAATGTTTAAGCTAATATATTAAATTACTTCGCTGTACATGCATCATTTAATACATTTTATTATGAGTTTTAGGACTCATATTGGAAGAGACTTGTTTTTATTAATTTTTAGTTCAAATTATTGAGTCCTAAGTTTTAGTGAAAAGATTAAGATACAATTATATACTGTATGTGTAGATACTCAAAATGTTAGGCAGCAATGATGCCATCTGTGTGATGAATGTGTCTGAAATCACATAATCATGTACACATTATAAATCTTAATCAATGTTTCTTTTATTTCCAAAAAGTCAGACAAGGTATGATGAGTCACATTTATGAATTTACTGCTCAGGCAATCTCACAAACAAGGTGGCTCAAAATAAAAGTATGCCAGGTTATAACTTATACCAACTTACTTTTTAAAATATGTGCAATAACACTGTCTGATGTAAATACATACATTCCTTTTCCTTCTTTCCTTACAGACAATTCTCTACCTTGACATTCAAACTACACTTCAGACAGTACCGTAGTTTAAATGCTAAATATATACTTAAACCAGCTCTGCATTCACATTTGTCTTGTCATTAGACTTGGTTAAGGTCCGTTCAAGGTATTATGAAAATAGTATACTAACATAATTAGTGTACGTTTTTGATACAACCAATGCAAAGGTCAAACAATCGTCATGTTTGTGGCATCCTAAGAACTTGTACAAATCTGTTCTGTGTAGAGGTGCTTTTCTTGAGTAAGTCTTCACCTGGTGTTTATTATGCAAGTGACAAATACCTTTCTCCTGTTTAAAAAAACACTACATTTAGACACTTCTAGGTTTGGTTGGAAAACACTATCCATTTAGGCTTGTCATAGGCCAAGGAAATGTGTCACTGCATTTGTTAGTGTTTAATGTGGCTTCTTCTGTAACCGTACAAATTGCAAATGTGTGAAAGTAACCTTCCATTCACAGCTAATTCTTTCCATTCCAACTTAGTTATTGACTTGAGCAACAAAAAAAAACACAGTACAGATTTATACAGATGAAGTACTTATTGGGCAGACCATGAACCTGACAAAAGCCATGGTTTTCCAGAAAGGGTCAGTTAGGACCAGGTGGGGTCTTTACGACAGCTAGGTTCAGATGTCGGCCATTCCTCACAGAAGCAGATTGAAGTCGAGGAGGTCAATGCCGGGGATGGGCTCTCTCCAGTAATTGAAGGTGGTGTACTCTAACAACTCAGCCTCCTTGGCCTCTTGTTGTTTCCTTTGCTTGGCTTGGGCGGCATTCTGTTTCTTGGCTGCCTTCTTGCTTTTCTTGGTTGGCTTGGCAGTTAGCAAACCCAGGTCTTCCAGCTCAGACAGATCTGGGGCTGATATGGGCTGTCTCCAGTAGAGGAAGGAGTCATACTCGCTGTTTGATTTCACCAGCATTTTTATCTGAATGTAAAAGAGGACAAATTATATGATTTTGGATCACAGATTGAAATGGGTCACACAGGGTGCTTGCACCCTTTTAAGTTCAAAGATCGTTTGTAAAAATCAATGCTTTTACCTTATAAATACCTCAACAAATAGAATTTAAGACCCTAAGAATGTCTGAACTATTAATATGATCGAAAAGAGACACTTTATTGAGTCCTGCTTTAGCACACGTTTTTGTAAACAGTGGATCAGCTGTCTGTCAGCTGACCTGTGGCATATTCCAAAATTCTCTCTGCAAATGTAATACCTGCAGCAAATTTACATGAAATACAATTTATTAAGTTAATTTTCTGAATTTAATTTGACAACCTTTTAAGACATTTTAAGGAGTCGTGGGTAAACTGGTATATAATGCTCTGATGAGGTCCATACAATATATTTAAACTTCACTGAGCAACCCATTACTATGTTCTAATATTTCAATCATCATTCAATCAATGGCTGCTTAATATATCTTTCCTTTGGTTCCAAACGTTCCGTAATCGCAACATCTTGATACAGTGTCATAACCTTCAGTCAGAAAAGTTCAGGTTAAGATACATGAACACAAATGGTCCCAGAATTAAGCATTTGTTGATCTAGGAAAATTCCTGTTGCTCATTTAAACCCATGAATGTTGGCAAACTAAAAAGAGAAATAGCGTATATGTTTTCTGGTGATAGTGTTCTAACTCCTAATATGCAAGTGGTTGTCGATAGCAATCATCCCCATCTGTCTCGTTATGGCATCCGGGACTTTATAAATATCTACAATTTGTGTTCAATCTTCTTCTTCACAAGTATTCTTTGGTTGATCTATCCTGGTGACCTAGATGAAGTCCTGGGATCCTTGCTTAACCCATTGGTAGTGCCTGCCATATAAACTAGCACGGCATACATGAAAACATTTATGCTATTTAAAAACTTCAGAGCATCTTTATCTTTCTACTTAAAATAGCCTGTTAACATTTTCTAAAACAAATTGTCATTACAGTGATGATAAATACAAACAATAATATACACATATATATATATATATTCACACATTTGTTTTAAAATGCTACTATGGCACCAAACGCTAGTTCTCTTTACACCCTTTCCATCCTTTGTGTGTGTGGGAAAGAGGAGGGGACATGTTAGCTTTTTTTGCAAATGACCCCACCCGGTCAGCAGGTTATGACCTAGTGTCGGGTGTTGATGAGCGATCAATGGAAGAGTAGGATCAAGAGGCTCTACAATTTATTTTAAAATGCTCAAATTAATTTTACTTTAATTTACAGCTTTAATATGATCATTAAGATACGCGTCCTTAATACTCGGTCATGGATGTACAGAACAGTATCAGACCAAGTAGAGACAATGTACCGTATGACGTAGACGTATAGCATAGATGCCTTAAAGATGCCAAGGATGGTGCAGTGGTTAACGCCCATAGGCGTGAGAACTCATCTGCTATTTCAATTTGGACCTGCATCTATTTTGTAATAATGTAAATAAAGATCCACAGCCCATGACATTGCCTTTTTTGACTGAATGTCATCTGTGCGAACGATGAACACTATTTCCGAACTGGGTCATGCCGTCCTAAAAATAGGCAATCTGAAGAAAACGTTTCAAGCATCCAGGCCTACCTCAAACCAACCACGACAACTCATTTTATTAGCACTTTTGACAATGCGGAAGGTACTCATGTTGTATTGTGTGTTGCATAATGTTATGCCTATTTCATTTAATAGCATACGGCCTTATTAGCCGAATACTATTGCACAATCATACTGTCGACTAATGATTTGAGCTCGTTTTTTATTCTAAATGAGAAGGTGTAAATCGCATAAACAATACTAGTTACATTATCTCGTCGTCTTATAAGTCTACAAAAAAACGTTAGTTTAGTTTTGTGTATCCCCAGCACAGGTGTAATCTATCCAAATTTTAAATGTAGATCGCCGACCATCTGACAATGATATAAAAAAAGAAATCCGTTTACATTTAAACAAAGCAATGAAAATAAAATATTGTCTTACAAGGCTTGGCTGACAAGGCTCCTCTTTGTTTTTTCGCTGGGTATGCTCCTTCCAGTGCTGTGGCGATGCTGTAAAATCCTAGCGCGACCGGTTTTTCCAGCACCAGGGACAGCCACTCCCACAACGTATCTGTGACCGTATAGTGCGCGTGCATTCGTGACGCGAATTAAATGTATCTCAGGAATCTCCAACCCTGCTCCTGGAGAGCTACTGTCCTGTTGGTTTTCACTGCAACCATTATTTAGCACGCCTAATTCTAATAATTAGATTGTTAATTACTTAATGAGGCTGCATATTCATGGGATTGGAGTGAAAATAACCAGGACCGTAGCTCTCCAGGAACAGTGTCAAATCGGGTTCCCCGGTGGGCCGAGTTTCTGCAGGTTTTCGCTCTCACCTTGTACTTGACTGATTAATTAGGTCACTAATTGGTTAGTTTCTGCCCTCACCGGGTTGTTTGAGTCTGAACTGGGAACCAAATTTATTGGAAAACCCGAAAACCTGCAGACGTTCGGCCCCTTTGTGGAACCGGTTTGACACCCCTGTTCTATAGGATAAAAAAATAATATGGGTCGCTATTATAACAAATGTTTTGGTATTATATTATATATCATAATGAACATCTTTTAGTGTCATAAAGATGGACAGTTGACTTATAAAGACTGGGCAATGCCATCTGATAAAACGACGCTCTTAAATAGTCACAACTCGGTTATATTTAGGACAATGACTCCTGAAAATTAAGATGGATTGCATAGTATAGTGTGCCTAGTACCTAAATTGTCCTGTAAGTGGCAGTATTGACGGTGTAATGATAGAAGAGTGTTCTAATTTCAAATTTAAGGTGCGGCCTTTTACATCCATAAGGGGTGCTGTTTCACTTGCTGGTTAAGCTTGAAAAATGTTTTTTTTTTGCATCTGAATTTCCTCATTGAACAACTTTGAACCACACCTCAAAACCGGAGAGAAACCGTAATAGTTCGTTGCGCTGTTACTTGAAAAGGCATCAAGCCGATATTACTGGATATCCAGATTTTTTGGGGGCACAATTACCAACGAAGGTAAGTTAGCGGGAAACATCTGCCGCTTGAGATGAGAATTCATTCTTTCATGTGGGCTAAATACACTGAAAATGTGGGACGTTACAGTATGCCGCTGATCGGTATCAGGCTACTACGTGTAGTTAGCGTTACGCGGTTAATGTTACAATGTAACGTTGTTTCTTAAAAATAGTAATTTGGTCAAAACCTAATACCATTGTGTTAGATTGTCGGCTAGATGTGTCCTGCGCTTTGAAGACCGATTTTGAGCAATTATGTCATGTTTTTACTTAAAAAAAGTTTGTTAAATGTTAAAATCCAAAAGTACTATTTAGATTAATACATCATTAGGCGTAGCCTATTGAATAAACACTGTAGGCCATTTTTTGTTGTTGTGTTTTAACAACTTCTCCCAAGAAGTCTTTGAAATTGCTTTCTGTGTATTCCATACTATTCTGTCAGGTGTTTTCAAACACGTGTTAAAGCATTAAAAGTCCTCACAGTTTCCATCCACTGTTTTTGTTGTACAACACTGACGTACATTAATGTTGAAACATTTAGTGACATTATTCCCTCCTTCAACTAATGTTATTTATAAATCAGGGATGTTCAGTGTCCCACACCTCGGGGTCTTCATGCTCTTAGTAGATTGCTAATGCTTACCTGGGACACTGAATAAGTCCTTTTACTAGGAGAGCATGACAGACAGAAGTGTGCAATTAACTAGGCTAGCAGGTAGTAAAAAGCATGTGTTTTGGCCATTCAGGAACAGTATTGAGTACTCAGACACCAAGTTCTCTTTTAGTTTAAGAGAAGAGAACTTGAGAAATTACATTCCCTGTCCAGGACTTGACAACATTTCTGGGCAGTTCTAAATTAGAGGACTACACTTGTTTTGTAAGGAAGTCAGGCTGGCAACAGTGACTCAAGGTTGAATGCGTAGAGTAAAATATGCCGCTGTGGTTTATTTATAGGAGAGTGAGATGTTGGGGTACAACGGCTGGTTTCATACACAGAGCTGGGTTTTGCTTCCCTTCAGTGTTGTGCTCCAACTAGATAATATGGGTGTCCTTCTCATTACATTTCACTTTTTCTCCGTCTCCCTCTTCGTGCTCCCACATCCCTCCACCTCCCTGAGAAAGCTATTCTGTTAAAAAGTCTCTTCATGAGTTATCTTGCTTTATTGACTTTCACAGGTCTCAAGTTTACCTCAACTTACATTACCTCCAACTTCCACTGGCTTGGAACTTGCTCTTAGCTGCCAGCTTTTGCTATAATAAAACGTGTTGAAAACATTGTAGTGGTAGGGCATTTTCTGCATGGACTTTATGCAGGGACATCTGTTTTTGGTTTGTTATGATTTTTAGTTCATGTCTGAGGTGATTTGCATTGCCAACATGTAAAACTGAGGCTGCCTGGCATGATGTAAGGGCACTTTACCCCTCCTAATGTGGAACTCTGTGGTGTAACCGATGACCAATACACAGGGTACTTGAACATTCCCAAAAAGATGTCAAGAAATGTCAAACTAGCTGTATTGAGTCATGGAGGTCAAGCCTGTTGTTGTAGAGTAAGTGAGATATTTACATACACGGTTCACACCGTCATTCAATTGTTGGCTGTACACCCGTACCAGACCACTTTTAAACCTAAAAAGAGTGCAGCAACTTGATTCTTTTCGAGATCTATCCCTTTACTGAACTTAGGGTTTTGAGTCAACGTCATGGACGTCATCACTACATCTGTTTATTTTCCAATTGAATGCAACCGTACAATGTCAAGTTCCAACATAATAAATAAAAACACCTAAAACATCAAACCGTTGATGGCTGAGCAGAGGATTACCAATGTAACTACTGGCATAAGTGCTGTTTAACCATCTAAACATCTGTTTTTGATGAAGGCTATCTTGAGAATGAAATGACATGGGAAAGGTTTACATTGTTCTGTGGAATGGTGATGGGATGGCCAGGTGTATGTGTAATTGTTATGTTATGTAATTCTGCTTTATCATGGATTTTACAGCCTTTGGAAACTCCCACTTTGTTGATGCTTGCTGAAACAAGGATTAGGAATTAAATTATCTGTGGCTGAAATAAGCAAAGCATTGTTTTAAAAATATATATTTACTATAATTATCATGGTCAGTTGGCTGGATCAAAACCATCATTTGAAATTCTGACTGTCGCATGGCCTAAATTGGATTACAAATCAAAACACCTGAACTATTGTCTTGACTGTTGGTTTTGACTGAGGGCAGTGCACTGGATTCTGTGAAAGGGCTAGGTTGTTCTCAGGCCATTTCTTTAAAGCTGATGTCGGCCATGTTTTTAAAGGTGCCATTAACCAGTTGGAAAGTTAACCAGGCCCCATGAAAGGCCTCATTGTGATTCCTCCTTTAAAGAGACTGGCCCTTTTCCTGCCCTGTCTTGACAGTGGGCATCTGAACCAAATCCACCATTAAAGCTGGTTGTTGGGAAGGGAGCTTGCAGGATTCGTCTGCGTTTCTACTTTCCAGAAATTGGGGGAAATTCTGAGCATCTCCGATGCCGTTTCAAGATCATTCACTGTTGCTACCTCCATTTTAGAATCCTGCCTGCCAGTAAGTCTTATTGGATTTAATTAAGAGAATTGCCTCATGAGCTTAGTACAACTGTTCTACCCCGTCAAATACCAAAATGTGTTTGCTTATTTGTAAACAAAGCCAATGTCTGAAAAAAGGGTCTGAAATGGAGTGATCGCTTTTTCCAGCCCTCCACTTTTCACCAGACAATTTTGTTATTGTTTCTACAGAATTGCTCCATGTAACAGGCTAACAAGGATTTCTTACATTGCAATGTAACATCAACTCTGGGGTTTGCAACTAGAAACCATAAAAGGATTTGAGGAAATCCAACCACTGTATTCATCCTGAGATTCTCACATTTTCTTTGCTGGATCATGGGTTGCTGTCTGGGCTGGATCTATTATTGGTTTAGCACGTTGTTCTGTTACTTCATCCTGGCAGATGCCAGAGGCATTGTCTTGTTGTGTGTAATGTGTCCTGGCACATTAACATTTTAAGAACAGGGCTTTATGGGTTTGTGTGTTTGTGGTGCCTTTTATTCTAGGTTGAACATCTTTTTTGAATCAATATCTCTTAGCCATCCCACTAACATTTTTGTATTGTTTGTCTGCGTATGAATTACAAAGTTCTAGCCATTATTTATTTTGATCTACAGTGATGGTGACGTTCTTGGCTTTTATTTAAATAGACTCAAAGTTCTGATAATTTTGCTAGGGCGTTTGCTTTGCCACAAGTCTCTTACAGGGTTTCTTTTGCGTATGTCTTGCCATTTTTAGCCTTGTTCGCATTTAAGTTAGCAGGAAGTTGCATGACTTTCAGCCTGCCCAAGGACAAATTAAATGAACAAATCCAGGCTGAGTATAGAACGTTTTACTAAATGCCTTCTTAGGTGAAGTTGTTGCTTTTTTTGTTGATATCACTCATTCTGTATCTTTTCCCACTTTAACCAAAGAGATGCATCACATGCTACCTTCTGCTGTAGCTACATTGTGTGGTTTATCACATTTTATAAAGGTTAGTTTCATCTCACCATGCTTCTTAGTCATACATCTTGCTGTGGCTTTTTTGACTTTTATTATTTCATTTCAGAAACTAGTGAGGTCTCTGCTGATGAGGCACAGATCATGTGAAATCTAGACTGACACGAGTCCTGAGAGGTCAGGAAGAATCCATTGTGTGTTTTGTACATGGGTCACCCCAGAAATCCCCTGAGGTAATAGTCTGTGAGATGACATTGAAGGTTTTACGGTACTTTCTGTGAACACTTGAGTTGTTTCCAATTGTCATCACGACACACACGCATTCATAGGTCACTGGATGGCTTTGGCACAAAGGAGGATGATTTTCTTTGGGGAATCCTGACTGTCAACCATTTGGACTGTTTATTTTTTTGGGAAAAAGGAACAACTACAATGATAGTTGACTAAGTTAACAAACTGCGGAATAAGATCCACCATTTTGCACCATCTTATCTGAGTTTGTCCGGAGGTTTGCCAAGCCAATTCTGGAGAACAATGTTTTGATGAGGTGAGACTGTCACTTCTCAGGGGCGAAATATTCATATTAGAACGTGTTTGCCTGAGATCTCTGGAGACCCCTTAGTGATGGAAGGATGGCTTGCATGCATCTGTGATGCTATTTTAAAATAGTCCCTTTTTATTTACAGATAAAGTCTTGATCAAATCAAATGAATTATTGTGTCCGCCGGTTGCTGTGAACATTGCTCCCAACCCACAGGAATCCCCGGCCAATTGACGACCCTGAAATGTTTGAAACCAATAATGTGCTTGTATGATTGGGTTATATCCAGGTGGAGGTGGGGTCACATCGATGGGAGAGCATGATGATGAGCATGCCTTCAAACACCAGATAAACCCCAGGGTTTCGTTTAACCCTTACCTCACGGGACAAGTATTTTAGGCGCCCCCCCACGTCTGGTCTGGTTTGTGCTTTGAGTCATGGGTAGTTCGGTCATGAGGTTTCCTTCCTCTAAACCAGGGGTGGGCAAACTACGGCCCGAGGGCCAAATGCGGCCCGCCAGGCTGTTCCATCCGGCCCGCGGAAGGTAATTAAATGGTTTTGAGGGGAATTCCAAAACAACTCACCAGCCCATTCTTATACATCTGAGTCGGAATTTCAAACATTTACACATTATATGGGATCTACTGTACATATGTACAGTATGTTTTAACTT